>CANNZV010003056.1:0-74871 GCA_947561585.1 Caprella mutica
CATACCTATTTGAAGATTTGGTAAATTTGTGGTTAGGTCCCCCACCAATTTTGGATTCTGTTCTCAGTAAAATACATGTAAATATAAGAGGAAGTTTCAAATTAGGGATTGTTCCAAGCCAGAGTGGAATAATAACTCATAGTCTCATTTCAGATTGACTAGTAACTCTGTTAGGAATTTAGAATGAACAAAAATAACTCATTTTAATTTTTAACCCTATAAAATGCAGAAATCAGTGATTATTTTATAAATTTCAACTCCGCAGTGAAAACTACCTAATGTAAAATCAGTCATTTATGCTTCTTGGCAGCTACAATGTTATTTTGGAGAGAATTTATGAAAATTTGATCATTTTGGAGAGAATTTGTTGAATTTTGGAGAGAACTGGCGAGACAAATGGCCAAGTAAAAAAGCATGTCCAAACTCGCCATTTTGATGGCGAGTTTGTGACAGTTATTTTGAGCCCTTCAATTGCAAATGGTGAGTTTTATCTATTTTTCTCCTATGCAACAATGTTATTTTGGAGAGAATTAATGAAAATTTGATCATTTTGGAGAGAATTTGTTGAATTTTGGAGAGAGCTGGAGAGACAAATGGCGAGTTTATGGGACATACTATTTTGCTTGGCTGCAGACTGGATATCACGTGTCAAAATATTGAAAATAGTTGGGGGACCTAAACTTCTAAAGCACCAAATTACTGAAGATTTCAAGCCAAAATTAATTCAAAATTTTAAGCCAATTACATATAGGTATCTGAGTTTTGACCCATTTGAAGAAAATGTAGGCCAATTAATAGGCTTTAACGGACATTCTGTAGTTTAATATAGATTAAGATTTACTTAGCTAGCTAACTATTTATTTAAGAAATAGATATGAATGAATTCCTCCCACAGTTGTCACCAACCTTCAATTTCCGTCCCTTGTATCCAAGTTTCTTCACGATTTGCTGCAACTCTGTGTACTTTTTGAGCTTCAACTCATCTTTGGAATATAGTAAAGTCATATTTTTAGCTAGGACCTTAGTAATTATTTACCTTAATTCAGAATATTAAAGATAACACAACGTATGTTTCTTTATTTAAAAATGAATATAAATTCCTTACTAACTTGAGTATCAAATACGTTTGTTTACAGTTTAGCTGCGTGCGCTCTATTTTGATTTTTGAAATTTGAACAGAATTACACGCGGTCACGTCTAAGTATTTAGTTATACTATAGAGCACCAGAACAGATCAATAATCTGTGATATAGTGTGATAGAGTAATATTATACCATCTGAGAGTAATAGTCGAGATGTATATTTCTCCTATCGAAATGCTTACAACATTGAGTGCCTTACAGCTGAGAACCTCAATTTATACACTAAAATTATACTCTACTAAATTGAACTGAAACTTTTTGGTTAATTTGTTAACAGTGCGCTTACAAATATGTCTTTGGTTCTTGCTTCTTGATTTTATATACAGGCAGGCCCCACTTTTATTACCAAATCACAATCCAGTTAAATTACCAAATGATAATTATAACAGATGAGAGGGTGACTTTCCTCTGAATAATCACCATTTGGGAGGTGCGAGTGTAAAACTGTGAGTTCGAGTGTAAAATTGAGAGTGCGAGTATAAAACTGCGATTGACAGTCAAAAAGAGATATTTTAAGTGAGTATTTTGAAATGCGAGTGGGAAATTTAAGTGCGAGTGGGAATCTCTAAAATTAATATTTTAGACTAGTTAATGTGAATCGTACGTGGTCACCACCTGTGAGTCACATTTATATTATTTGAGTGTGGTTATCGTACTCTAATAGTATTCTCATGGTATAATATTAAAATGCACACTTCAAGATACATAAATCTTTTAGATTTTTGTGACATGAATCCGTTAATGTAGTTCACTGTATCTGCTAGTTTGTTGTACAGCACACTTCATGATTGTTAAATGACTTGGTAGGGGGTTGGGGGAGGGGGGCGACACGCCTCCCGATATACGTATTTTTAACAGTATTGGAATTACGTAATCAAAGGGAAAAATAAAATCCCTCTCACAATTCCTACTCGCAATATTTTTTACTCTCACTCGCAACTCATCACTTGCACAAGCGGAACACTCACCATTTGCCCGCATTTAGTAATAAATAAGGTTATATAATTGTTACTCATAATTAAACTTTTCATTTTCTATGAATTGTAATGAAAGAAAATTCTTCTTATATTTCAGCTATGACTATATAAAAATAGTGTTAAATCACAGTTTCAGCTCATTAGCTGATTCTCTGTGATGAAAGTTCAATGTAGTGAATTAAAAGTTTTAAGATGCAACCATAACTTGATACTCTGATTTATATAATTGTGCTACATTGATCAAACAGTCATTTAATTTATGTTCTGTGATAAAGTTCCAAGTTATTGGTTGCTTCTACATTTTTGAACACGAAAAATGAAAATATTATAATAATCATTAGTTAACTTCTAATCTAATTTGTATCTTTTAAATTATGTATCAATATTTAATGATCTTATGTGTCACTCTAACTATTTAGTTAATAATTTCTTATATTCTCCTATATAGACTGTATTCTGTTTCGTATTATATATAGTCATGCACTGTTAAAATTTCTTCTGTTAGCTATAAAGACTAATTTCTGAACAAATTATTTCTAATAACCTCAACTGAATATTAAGATTGATGTTTATTATAGTTACAGTGAAATAAACACCACACAAAATTGTCTCCGTTTTCTATGTTTACGAACGGTAATAATATCGATATACATATCTTGCAATAATTACCACTTTATAAAAGCAGAGTGTAATAAAAGCGAGGCCTGCCTTAATATATAGTTTACATGCTGAATAAACATTTTTGGGCTAAACTAAGCTTATTTTCCTATTGAAAAAATATTTCCAATGATAAATAAATGGAAGAGCTCTATATTTAATATTAGTACTTATCCTATATACAGTACTGGAAAAAATATTATGGATTTTTCAAATTCGAAACTTTGTTTACAAAAATGTTAATCAAACCAATTTCGATGAATGCAATTGGATTTATTTTAATACACTGATATAGTGATAAATCTTTCATTCATTAACACTTGTATATAGTTTGACAACATTTAGCATTCGTAAGTGCTCCAAAGGTTACTTCCCCATTACCCATTTTCTCCAAATTCTCCATCATTTTCTCCACAGTCCCAATAATTTATTTCAAAATTCCTCATCACTTTATCCTCATTCCCCACAACTTTTTTTCCAATTCCTCATCCCCTATTTGTGTGTAGGACATAATTATCACTGGAGACGACCCCCCCCCCCCCCCTATAGGACATCATTAAATTAAGGCCCCATGCACGAAGATGAGCACCCTTTCTTTACATATATATATTCATTTTATTTTAACATATTAATAACTTATTTATTTTATATTAATATAGTGATTAGTAAAGTATAAATTTGTCATTATCAAAACCATCCTCCCGATCCCCAACCGGAGTGCTAACTGCGCCACAGGACCCACAACCGGAGTGCTAACTGCTGGACCCCAACTGGAGTGGTAACTGCAGGACCCCAACCTGAGTGCCAACAGCAGAACCCCCAACCGGAATGCTATTAGTACCAATACATTAAACAATTATACATATTATGGCTGCATTCCACTAAAGCGGAGAAAGAGGAAAAAATATGACATGTGACACCACTAGTTTCAAAGTAGTTATCATTTATTTCTATAAATATGATAAAAAAAGAGGGGCTCGTGTCCGAGGAAGGGGAGGGGGGGGGGGAAGCCTTATATATAAGGGCGGTCTAGGAGGGCTCGTATACAGGGAATATTAATTTATATCTTGAAAACTCAACTAACCAAAAGTTATAACATTTTTTTAATATGAATTTTAATAATTATGAATGTATTTGAAATATTGTCAATTCGATTTTACATAATTAATGCTTATAGTATAGATTTCGTTGAAAATCGAACTTTAATAATATATAGTTTGAACTTCACGAAAAAAATATATCCTCAAAATATTTCTTTTAACATTTATATGTAAAGTTTATGAGTGATGTATGTTTGATATATAGTAGGTGCATGGTGAAAATGCACTTAAAAGTCCAGTTAAGGTGAACTCTCAAAGTTGTCCCAATAACAACAGACTTTATCAGTTGAGAGCGTTGTCGTAGCAACAGACTTCAACATGTTTGAAACCCGTTTCTAAAAGCTGTTGCTGGCCAGGTACCATTGAACTGCATATCTTTTTATTGCACCCAACGGGCAAAACGTGGAGCTAGGAGACTTTTCGGCAACACCGGTGAAAACAAGAACAAAAGAAAAAAAACTTTTGACTTGTAATAGATCATTCTGAGTAAATTGTATGTACTTTCCGTCGTCAAAAGATATTTTATAACAGTATAATATGAAAGAAAGGAAAATATTTATATTTTTGCATGCTCTAACTTTAAAATGAACAGGGAAATTTTGGTAAAAATTAGTAGCTGCCATAATAAAGTCTGGCGTATAAAATTATTACAATAAAAGAAGACAATTTTTTTTATAACAATAAAATTAAAATTAAAACGAAACATATTAACTAATGCTGTTGTTGTGTATAATGTTATGTAATTAATTGAAAATGGAGACATATATTATGAGATTCAAGTAAAAATTATACTGATTAATACACCTTCACTAAAAAAGTAACTACACGATTCATGACGGTTAAATTTTACACATCAAAATATTTTATGATAAAGTAAAGAGAAGTGTAGTTCTAATCTATAACGATATAACTATTCAATATATGAATAATATAATATGATAGAAAAATACAATAAAAAATAAATCCAGAAAATTCCGGAGTTTCACTCAACCGTAAAGAGATCCATGAACTTGAAGAGAATTATTATAGTATAGTCAATGGTAAAATGATATATGTCTGTATGTTGTTGATGACTACCTTAGATTTCGAAATTGGAACTCAACTAAATTGTAAAAATTCGAAAGTTAACATTTAGATGTTGTTGCTAATGATATTGATACTTGATATCCCTTTCGTCACATTTATAGGTAAGTGGAGTAGCTTTTCTGTATCCATGAGCTTGTCATTAACTAGTGGTAGATGATTTTGTTCATAATAAAACCACCAAATTCTTTCTGACTCCTTCTTCGAGGTCCTTTAATTGTATTTAATTTGCTTTTGACGTCAGCGATATCCCGATGTGGCCTTTGGTTACAAAGCAGACGTTAGAACACATGCAATTTTTTTTTTTTTTGATACTTTATGAAAAAATCATCGAGTCGAAGTGACTATATTTAAGGACAAAATTGATAAAAAGGAACATAAATAAAGCGAAGAATCGACTCCAAAATATCGACTAGATTTATTTTGCATGGGTATTCGGACTGGAAAGCAGGATTATAGTTAGTTTATCGCTTTGCTATTTAGATTTTGAAAATAAATACATACACATTTCCATTAAAAATAAAAAGTATAACAAAAACATCTCAATGTTTATCATTATCATTCAATTATTTGGGATCTCATCAATGAATTACCTAAAGAATAGCATGCTGCAGATTGGTACAGCTTGTCAAAATTTCAAGATATTATAATATTTTTCCATTATTTTTTTATGAACGCAGTCAATTTTAAACTAACTTTAAAATCTCTAATAAACTAGAGATAAATTATTATATATCTATATTCAAGTTACTATATGGAGTTAAATAATTCCCTTATATTGATATGTATCAAATGTTCCATGCTCATATCTTACTAAAATTAATATGCAAACTGATCTGTTTTGACAAGTTATATCATACATACGCTTCATGAGGGTGTGGTGTATTCACCAATTCTTGCACAATATATCTTATTAATATATAATGAGCTTTTTAAGGATTTCCATGATGACTTGTACCCGGACATTCTATCAAATATATGTTTTTTTTCCATCCACATAATCAATTAAATCAATAATAAATAATCATTTTCGGTTATATAATTGATGTTAAATATTTTATAAATAATGTGAACAACTTATTTAATTTTAAAAGTAGGCATTGAGTGATAATTCGATATCATAATTAATTATAACTATAAAATATATTTAGCTTGTTTTGTGACCCTCATTTAAAAATGAACACCAATGGACAACCAAATTACCTCTATCGGCAGTCGTTCTTTTGACCTCTACAGCTCCAGCGGTGTGATTTTCAACGGTGATAGTAACTATATTTCTATCCTCTAAGTGGAGTTTAGGTTAAATTAATTCTAACGCATAGATAAATTAAGAAAGACTAACTTTACAAAAAACTATAAGTTCAGCATTTATTCTTCTTTGGACATAAGTATACCTAGTTAGGAGACTAACAAAAACAACCAATTATATTGGTAGGTAGATGCTAAAAGTTACTCTCGTTAGGTATATAAGTAAGGTACCTAGGTAGCAGGACTTATAATTTGCTACTTATTAGTTTGACTAAGTATTTAGTATTACTAATTAGGTAGTAGAGAAAATATTTTTTCCATTAAAAACTGGTTAGTATACCACGGTTTCACGTTTTCGATCATTTAAGAAAAATACCTAACTACTAACTAGGCATATATAAAATTTTCACCCCAAATTCCAATTTGAAATAACTATTTTAGTATTTTACATAAAATGAGTGAAAAAGATTTTGATGCCAACTTAGTTTATAATTTCAATCAATTGTCTTGATTTTGTTACTATTCATCTGAAACTTTTTCCATTTAATTGCTTGTCTTATTGTGTAAAAGTAGTTTTTAGCAGTATACCTATAACTCAGATTAGGAAAACTGGTTTTATTATTTTCCAATAAAACTCTAATGGATTAATGTTATACCTATTGGCTATCCCACGTTAATATTGATAGAATTGAAATCTTCTATATTCTATAAGGAAGTAGGCAAGTATCACATCTAAAGAAATAACAAAACAATTTATTTATGAAAAGGCTTACAAGAATGGTTACATGCTCTCTATAGACAAAACTAAGAAATAATTTATCCAAACAAAGAAAATTTCAAACTTAAAAGTTCTAAATAATTCTATAAAAACTTATCACGACCCCATTACGCAATGAAGGCTTTTTAAGGCATCCTAAGGGAAAAATTAACGTCAATGAAACATACAGAAAATTATATATAAGTTCTATATTGATAATCTACAAAGAGTGGACACTTATAGCCTATTGGTAGCTTACCTAAGTATCATCTATAAAGAACGTATACCCCAGTATCATCTTCAAATAAGTAATATAAGTATCATTTATAAAGAAGGTATCTAAGTATCATTTCTAAAAGGCACCTAATTAAGTATCATCTCTAAAGAAAGTATCTAAGCATCATTAAAGAAGTTACCTAAATTTTATTTAAGAATACCTCAGTACCATTTAAGAATACCTAAGTAGCATTTAAAAATGTAGCTATTACCTAAGTATCATTTAAGAATGTAGCTATTACCTAAGTATCATTTAAAAATGTAGCTATTACCTAAGTATCATTTAAGAATGTAGCTATTACCTAAGTATCATTTAAGAATGTAGCTATTACCTAAGTATCATTTAAGAATGTAGCTATTACCTAAGTATCATTTAAGAATGTAGCTATTACCTAAGTATCATTTAAGAATGTAGCTATTACCTAAGTATCATTTAAGAATGTAGCTATTACCTAAGTATCATTTAAGAATGTAGCTATTACCTAAGTATCATTTAAGAATGTAGCTATTACCTAAGTATCATTAAAGAATGTAGCTATTACCTAAGTATCATTTAAGAATGTAGCTATTACCTAAGTATCATTTAAGAATGTAGCTATTACCTAAGTATCATTTAAGAATGTAGCTATTACCTAAGTATCATTTAAGAATGTAGCTATTACCTAAGTATCATTTAAGAATGTAGCTATTACCTAAGTATCATTAAAGAATGTAGCTATTACCTAAGTATTATTAAAGAATGTAGCTATTACCTAAGTATCATTTAAGAATGTAGCTATTACCTAAGTATCATTTAAGAATGTAGCTATTACCTAAGTATCATTTAAGAATGTAGCTATTACCTAAGTATTATTAAAGAATGTAGCTATTACCTAAGTATCATTTAAGAATGTAGCTATTACCTAAGTATCATTTAAGAATGTAGCTATTACCTAAGTATTATTTAAAAATGTAGCTATTACCTAAGTATCATTTAAGAATGTAGCTATTACCTAAGTATCATTTAAGAATGTAGCTATTACCTAAGTATCATTTAAGAATGTAGCTATTACCTAAGTATCATTTAAGAATGTAGCTAAGTATCATCTCCAAGAAGGTAGTTCAACTGCCACGCCTGAGAAGGATGCTAAAGGCGTGTCGACAAGAACCTTGACAATGAAGGAGATCGCATACATAAATATCTATGAATTATGCTGCGTTCAATGAGAAGGAAACATATTTAAACATTTTAAATATTCTCAGACAAATTAATTAAAACGTGACAATGTACTGTAATATTATGTTATGATGCTACTATATTTTTATTCAGGTAGTTATACCTAATCATCTTAATCCAGTTTAAATTGTTCTAGTGAACTTTTTATTGATATACCATATTTGGTATAGTAAATTATTATTCATTTTATTTTAGGTGCATGTAAATGGGATGCATTGTAGGTAACTAATGAACGCATTTATTTATTTATTGAAACAAAAAATAATATATTTTACTCGTGACTTCAGTATTTATATCAGAGTTGTATTAAAAATACTTAACGTATTTATATAAAAGACCCGGACAAAATATACAAATAGAGAACACTGTAACTAGCTGTATGATTATCCATGCGGCAAAAGATGGCTTCTGATGACAAAAAATGAGTGGGTTCTGAGAGTGCATTTACATCGTCGCGAAGATGAGTCGTCCTTGATTTTTTTAGTCCCATTTGGTATTCATTATCCTTTAAGGATAATATGCTGAAATAAAGTAGAATTGCGTTACTACTATTTTTACTAACTTTACCTGCATTAGAAACAAAGAAACTTAGGTATTCTTTTAGTTTATATCAATAACAGTTTTTAATATCAATAAAAAAACGCAACGGTAATAATTCTTGTTTACATCTTCGTCAAACCTGTTTTATTTCATGTGGACACACAGAAAAGTGAAACAACAACATTTTGTTAGGAAAATACCAAAGGTGAACCGAAACCGTGCACCAGCTAAGGATGCTATGCGATTCTTATTGAGAAAAGGTTAGTAGGTATGTTCACGACTGTACCCGATGCACTTCCTATATATGTTAAAGAGACGAGCCTGAATAGAATTAAGTACTATGTGAATATTCTATGATGACTTGAAATAAGTAAACTGCATATCTTCCGAATAACATTTTTAATGTTCATTTTTAGGAAAGTTTGAGAAGTTGTTACAGTTTATATAAAGTTAAAAATGATTAAATTAAAATCTTGATGAATATTCTAACTTTGAATTGTAATCAAAAATTTAATCTAACTCCGAGGAAATGACAATATCTACAACATGATCACTAAAATTGGAGCTATATCCTCATAAGAAATAACTGATCTTTTCTAACTCAAATATAATGCACAGTAATTATATATCTCTTTGTTTATAGATGTTCCAGTGTCGTATTCGGATCGGTCCTCTGGTTCTCTATTCCAGCAGACTGGAAACTCGACTTTGTACGACCTACAAATGTCCGTGAAAAGGTTAGCTAACCGGTCCTTTTTTGTGTCTCGGGACCAAGCTTAGCAACTAACTTTGTATGGTCTCACTACACCATTTCGAAAGAAGAAACTTATCGCCTTGTAACCGATTAATTGTCGCCTCGGGCCCTCGACAACCGGTGAATTTTCTTACAATGATGCTTATTAGATAGATTATCATTCGAAGAACCTAGAGTAGTGTTTCAGTGCTGCATGTTCTTTTTATCTGATCCGAATTGACGAATTGCCAGGTAGCTGTAGGTTGTTCAAGCATCATATGCAGTCGTTTGAACTGGTTTGAGGGGCTTGTCTCTATTTATCTTCTGGATATATTTCTGTTGTCCGCCTAAGGCTAATGATTTGCTTATGAGTGACGAAGGCGTGGTCTGACTCTTGAGTATATATAAGGAGATCGAGATTGAGCAAAGTTATCCTGTGCATTGTCTGCTTCAGCTCATACAACTTCTTACAAAACCAACTCTCAAACACCATCATAATGAAGGTAAGTTTAAACCATGAATTTTACTAAATTTTAATATTATTTTGTCATATTTCTCAATTTTTGTAGGAAAATCTTAACAATTGCATTTGTTCACAGACCGCTATCTTCTTCGCTCTGGTCGCCACTGCCTTGGCTGCACCACAATTCCCACTTCCCTACACCTTCACCTCCGGCTCCGTCCCTACCTGGTACTCCGGATCAAGCTCATTCATCCCAAGCACCTCTTTCGTGGCCTCTGCCCCAACTGCCTACACCTACTCTGTCCGCAGCCCCGTTGTCTCTTCAGCTGCTGTCATCCCATCCGTCTACTCTGCTAACACCTTCCCCATCACCTACAGCGCACCAGTTGCTGTTGCCCCACAAGTCGCTGTTGCCGGAGTCATCCCCAAGACTCATGCCCAGACCCCCGGCTCCAGCTTCACCACCTACTAGAGCTTCAATGCACACGGATCAAAGCCTTACGAATGGACTGAACAACGGATGGATCAAACTTTTGGTCGAAAGCTTCTTTTAGAAGTGAATTGTTCAAAATTATATAGTTTATATTGTGCATTTTAGGATGTCACATATATTGCATTATTCGAAATATAATATTTTTAATGTAAATCTACTTTGTTTTGTTTTCATGCACTAACAGGATAATTAGAACACCAAGTTAGGCACTATCTACTTGATAATATCACGTTTCCTTACTAAAAAAATATTCATTTCAAATCCAAAGAGATTGAATTATTCTTTGGTACAATAAGAAATATTTCTACCTGAATTGCCTATTTTTATAAAAAATACCATCTGGTAGATATACCGAGGCAAACAAATCACTATCTAATTGATTCACAGTTAATTCTGGCTTGTACATATTAATTAAATCATTCAGAAGCAAAAATTATTATTTGTGAGAAAACTAAATTTATTTGTTAAATTATTTTGAAACCAAACAAATTCATATTTAAAATTGCTTTGAATGAGATTATTCATTTAGAAAAGAAATGCACAGTCTAATAATAAAGAAAGGAATATTTATTTTGGAGAACCTTTATGGCACTCTTGTTTTGGCAATTAAAAATAGAAGAATCATAGTTGCATTGAATTTGAACAATATTGTTTATTACAAATTATTACTTTATTTATATTTATTGGAATAATTGAAAAGCATTTGTTTCTTGATGATTAATCAATGTTAAGCTATTCCGGTACAGTTAAAAATTACAAAACAAATATTTTATGTGCCGTCGACCGATCAGCGCTATCAGTCGATCGCGCTGCACCATCTATGGACCAACTTTGGGACATACATCGATAGATAGCGCAACCATCATTCGATTGTGCTCGAGGGATATTTATTTATCATTTAAGTCGCATAAAAAAAGGTTGAATATTCTATGAAAAGAGATCAAAATTTACAGCTTTTTTCTGAGTTTTGGAGAAATTCTAATTTCAGTAATATCAGGAAATTTTGATGATAAAATATATGGCATATTTAGTACTACAATATCTAGGTAACAAAAAAAAATGAGAAACTTGATTTTAAAATTGAGTAGATAATACATATATCACTACATTAAAATTTGAATATGGATAATAGAGAAAACTGTATATGTATAAGTAATATAACATATTGTATTATTAAGGATAATTAGATTTTTTTAAATCTAGATATCTTTATGTTCCGTGCCATTTGCACAATCTCGAGAATAACTCTAAACATAAATGGCAGTTATGTAGTTTGTTGTATCTGCTAGCTTGTAATACTGCACACTTCTTGATAGTTTAATGACCTGGCAATGGCACAACCCTTGATACACATATATTAGTTTTCTATTTCATAATAAATAAAACGAAGATATATTAACGCAAGCTCAACATTAGGGAGTTAATTGGGTTTAAAAACGCGCAGCGTATTCTCGAGATTGGGGAAATCGACAATTAGCGCGAAACCTATACAATATGTCAAGATATCCCTAAACATTGAACTAGTTAAAAACCAGATTATTAACAATTGTTGATATTCGATGACTCAGCCTTATTATCTGAATCTTGTTAAATTTTGAATAATGAAATATTTAACGGTTTCTACTAATACATCAGGAATCTATGTTAAAATTTTATTTAAAAGAAACCAATTAAAATACCGACAGTGCATTCAATATCTATCTATAACGATTTATATCTTATGCTAACGTCAACCCGACGATCCTGCCATACCAATGTAGGTACATCTTACGTCAGCGAGTGCAACTGACGTTAAAAAGACGATGTCATAGTAACACTGACTATTGTACGTCAAAACCTCCATTCGACAATTTTCAATTTATAACCGTCGATTGACGAATTTTTATCATCAATCATGAAAAAATGTTCATCAACGGAAAGGTTGATCGTATTTACAGTTTATTCTTTTCACCGGTGTCTATAGCTATAGCGACTCATACCTTAAATTTTTGTAGTGAAAAATGTGACGTACGTACACTGTCGTACAGTCAAAGAAAAGTATACGTAATGATATTTTAACAAATTACTAATTTCACATTTCTGAAAGAAAATTAATAATGCTTGAAGATATTTTATATTTTACCTGGGTACACAATGACAAATTTGTAAGAATTGAATATAATAGAATATTAGAAAACTGTTATTTGATAATTAGTTAATTACCATCATGTGGAGACTCTTACATATAGAATATGCAAACAAATGAAAAACAAAAAAACTATGCAAACTCTATATGAAGTTATAGGATAAAGTCAACAGATGCATGTACATGAAATTATCGCTTCGGGTAACATTTCGGTGTGTGCCACAGGCTGAAATAAGAAGGCGTGGTTTGAGGATTCTTAGAGTATATAAGGAGGTTGAGATTGAGCAGAAGTCATCCTGTGCATTGCCTGCTTCAGCTCATACAACTTCTTACAAAACCAACTCTCCAACACCATCATCATGAAGGTAAGATATCGTCCTCTAGTTTCCCCAATTTGAAGATTTTTAATGTATCAATATTTAATTCTACAGAATATTATTTTGATATATAAATATATTTACATACATATCAATAGAAAAAATTGCGCCAACAAAATTTTGATAAATTTGGAATATTCATGATTTTCTTTTTAGATTTAAACCATTAGATGATCAATAATAATATTATTTTTTATATTCTTTTCCTAAATGTGTCGATCAGGTAGCAGTAGAATTTTTTATGTTTTTCTCTACTCTAGTCTTAGAGATTTCAACAAACTAATACAAAATTGTAATCTGCTTTATTTAAAGTCCTTAGAATCAAAAGTTTTCTATATATATTCAATCACAACTTCCAACTCTTACACAAAGAATGATGATTTATACAAATAGGCAACCCAAAAAGGAGACAACCTTTAACAAAGCAGAGATTGGTTATGGGTGAATAGTTATTGTGTATGAACTATCTACTAGTATAATTTAGAAAAGTATGAAACTGATGGGTTTTTTATTTTCAGACCGCTATCTTCTTCGCTCTGGTCGCCACTGCCTTGGCTGCACCACAATTCCCACTTCCCTACACCTTCACCTCCGGCTCCGTCCCTACCTGGTACTCCGGATCAAGCAGCTCTTTCATCCCAAGAACCTCTTTCGTTGCCTCTGCCCCAACTGCCTACACCTACTCCGCCCATAACCCCATTTACTCTTCTGCTTCTGTCATCCCATCTTACTACTCTGGTAACACCTTCCCCATCACCTACAGCGCACCAGTTGCTGTTGCCCCACAGGTCAACTATGCCGGAGTCATCCCCAAGACTCATGCTCAGACCCCCGGCTCCAGCTTCACCACCTACTAGAGCTTCAATGCACACGGATCAAAGCCTTACGAATGGACTGAACAACGGATGGATCAAACTTTTGGTCGAATACTTCCTTTAGAAGAGAATTGTTCAAAATTACATTTGTTATATTGTGCATCTTTGGATGTCACATAATGCATTATTCGAAATATAATATTTTTAATCTAAATCTGCTTTTTGTTTCCAATGTTATAGGATCATTTTTGAATACAAAATTAAGCATTATTTAGAAAGAGATAAAAAAGTTGCAGACATTTACTAAATATTGAAGCCATTCTAAATTTAAGAATGTAACATCTCTTTTATTTCAAAAAAGATATAATAAAATATATGATTAATTTAGAACTGCAACATCTAGATTCAATCTAGATGTTGCAGTTCAAAATTAATCATATATTTTATTATATCTTTTTTGAAATAAAAGAGATGTTACATTCTTAAATTTAGTATGGCTTCAATATTTAGTAAATGTCTGCAACTAGATTAGAATCTAATAGATTCTAGGTTGTAAAAAAGGAATAACTTATTTTGAAATACGTGTAATTCAATATATTAATCTATTTCTAATCGAGATAATAGTATATAACATGTAGTATTATTGAGGCTAATTAGAAATTTAGCAAAATATTTACATTTAGAAGATGTCCTAAAACCTAGAACTTTAGTTAAACAAAATTTAAGTAGCAGTTGTTGATATTTAACGACTCAACCACATTATCCAATTTTTAATTACTCTATAAATAATTTATACTATCAGACGGATATATATTAGAAAACTAAGTTAAAATTTAATTAAAATAAACCATTTGAATACTGAAAATATCAATTTAACGATTTATGCTAAGGTCAAACCGACGTACTGATAAACATTTTGTAAAAATGTGGCAATTGGTATTTCTCAGGGGAGTGTTTTGGGTTCCTTGCTTTTCACATTGTATGTTGATGATTTGCCCAAAGTCTCTCCCTTGTTGAATGCTGGAGTATTTGCAGATGCTATTACCGTATCCATTTCTGGACCAGACAACCAAGATTTTTGCTGCAATATGAATAACGAACTTGCAAAAATAAACTCTTGGTCTTTTCCAAGTAGATTGTCACTTAACGAAGAATATACGGGTGCAATAGTGTTCTGTAAACGAGTTACAAAGCTGGAATTAACTGAACCTTTACGTGAATGATATTGATTTTGAGGATAGTTTTAGACTTTTAGTTATAACTTTGGAGAGCACTCTCAGATTTAAAGAGCACATTGGTAACGTATGTGCCAAGTTGTCTATACTCTTATAGGAGTAGTTTATAGAGTGAGAGAGCTCCTTCAATGTAGATTTGGATTGAATCATATTATAGTATATTCTATCCTAAACCTACTTGTTATTTGGCAACTTAATATAGGGAGGGACTTATGATACTCATCTGAATACTCTTGAAATACTCCATAAGAGAGTAATTAGATTTATTACCAATAATAACTATTTGGCGCACACTGAACCTCTTTTCCGTAAAACTGAAATTTTGAAAGTGGTGAAGATGAGGCTCACAAAAGTTACAATACTAGGCACTCTAGGTAACCTCTAATCAGATATCATAGGTTAACTTCTACTGAGCATAGTATTAAATTCTCTTGTGTAAAATGTTGGCAATATAAATTCCTACAACAAGTTTTCACCTGCTCTAAAGAAATATTTTGTTGATGGTTAAGTTACTGATTTGTGATATTGTAATTACTTTTCTGCTATGTATTATGTTAGATAGTAATGTATAGGATGCGTTGGAATGTTTATTTGTGATGATAGCAACTTTATTGTACTCATGATTTTGTGTACTGTATTATAGTTAGAAACGAAGGGAGTTCCTGTTTAGACTTCAGCCGAGTAAAATTCTTCAAAATGACAGTTTGCTCAAACTTTTAGTGGTGTTGAGAATTAGTTAAATTTCATACCGATGTCCGCAAAACGCTCATAGGGGCAGGGCAGGGCAGGGCAGTACAGTCATTTTTTGTTTCAACAATTTCAATGTCAAACGATTGCTAAGTAAGAACATAGCATTCATGTGGAATTGTAATGTTCAATATAATCCAATAAAGAAAATATATCATTTTATTTATAATTGATTTCTCACCAATTAAGTGCTAACGGTAGATGGCGCCGCAACCAGTGTCATTTGTTTACTAAATACAGCTGATGATGCCATTTTATTCTATTATCTATATTTAGAAGTAGCAAGTGAAAAGATGACTATATTTTAAAAACTATTCGAAACAGTTTTCGAATTCACATAATCTTTTCACCATTTTGACGCAAACAAAGCTTGATTACTGCATACATAAATTAATATGATAACAACAAACTTAGCTACTCAAGTACATACTAATGCCTGCAAGTGCTTCCGCTAGGTGTCTCTAATTTCATTATATACTTTTTATATGAACCTTTTAAAAATTAATGAACATTCTAATATAATATAATTAAATATTTTGAATCGATTTTAAACCAATTTGGCAAATGTTTGATTTTCACTTTACTATCCTTATAATCTGAAGAGCCTCTGACCATATTTTTAAACGTAAGAATCGTTATTATAAATAATTAACCTTCTCTTAATTATCATAGGAATTTATACAATGTTTGTTATTATATATTGAATTGAATTATGAATTTCATGAGTTGAGTAAGTATTTATCTATTGATACATAATTTAGATTAATAGAAAAATTAGTTTATAAGGATTTGCTTCATTATCCTCTTAAATTCAGGAACCTTTGTAATCATATAAAATTAATTCGTAACTTATTTTCTCAAATAACTTATTAACTCTAGTAAGTCTAAACCCGTAAAAATTTAGCTACTTATTTACTTAATTCTTTCATATTTTAATAAAGTCCATCACAAATATTGAAATATTGATATGTTGAAATGTTTAATAGTACCTATAATTAGTTTCCAAAAGACGATATCTCTTATTATATCTTTCGAAAACTTTTAATTTCTTAACAAATAATAAATATAATAACCTTTACACAGTAGCATATTATAGAATTAGAGATAGTTATTTTTTTAACCGGTGTTATTAACTATACCGGCCCATAGCTTTTTTTACTGAAAGATATGACATATGCACATGTATGATATACAAACTCAGAAAAAGTAAACATAATTATGATACCGATGAAGTTGAAAAATCGAATATATATTTATATAATGCTTATAAATTGTAAGTTAAAGGCAACAGATGTATGTACACGATACTATACATCTTCTGGAAACAAATCGGTTGCTGTGTGCCCCAGGCTATTGCGAAGGCGTGGTTTGAGGATTCTTAGAGTATATAAAGAGGTTGAGATTGAGCAGAAGTCATCCTGTGCATTGTCTGCTTCAGCTCATACAACTTCTTACAAAACCAACTCTCCAACACCATTATCATGAAGGTAAGATATCGTCCTCTAGTTCCACCGATTTGAAAATTCTTGAAGTATAATGATCTAATTTTGCAGAATATTATTTTGATATTATAATATACCTAAGAATTAATACTAACAAAATTTCAATAAATTTGAAATATTCCCCTTTTTTCGGCTAGAAGGATAATGATTAATACAAATTGGCAGTACCAAAATCCAGGCAATTTTATATAAAACGGAGATTGGTTGATGATGATATTCTATATGTGCATAAAATTTCTAGTATAATTGAGAAAAGTATGAAACTGACGGTTTTTTTTTATTTTCAGACCGCTATCTTCTTCGCTCTGGTCGCCACTGCCTTGGCTGCACCACAATTCCCACTTCCCTACACCTTCACCTCCGGCTCCGTCCCTACCTGGTACACCGGATCCAGCAGCTCATTCATCCCAAGCACCTCTTTCGTGGCCTCTGCCCCAACTGCCTACACCTACTCCGCCCGCAGCCCCGTCTACTCTTCTGCTGCTGTCATCCCATCTTACTACTCTGGTAACACTTTCCCCATCACCTACAGCGCACCAGTTGCCCCACAGGTCAACTTTGGTGGAGTCATCCCCAAGACTCATGCTCAGACCGCCGGCTCCAGCCTTACCACCTTCTAAAGCTTCAATGCACACGGATCAAAGCCTTACGAATGGACTGAACAACGGATGGATCAAACTTTTGGTCGAATACTTCCTTTAGAAGAGAATTGTTCAAAAAAATATTTGTCATATTGTGTATCTTTGGATGTCTCATATGCTGCATTATTCGAAATATAATAATTTTAATTTAAATCTGCTTTGTTTTGGTTCCCATGCTTTTGAATGATTTAAGTACCGATCGTTAGGGATCTTCTTCTCAAAATTCCACAAAAAAATCAACATGTACTCACTATCGGTGATAGAAGATAGATCAAGAAATATTTCTTGACAAGGGAAAACAAGTATCATCTTTGTATGTTATTGACTGAATTGTTTGAGCTAAAATGAATAACTATTCTAAAGAAACCAACCATGAGCAATAAAAATAAAAGATCCAGACTACAGTTCGCTATAGAACATGTAGGCTGCTCTTTGATTCATATTAAGCACGCAAGTTAGTTTAACTTGAAAGAATCTGATGAAATGTAAGTAGTTCAAAGTTTAATTTGAAACAGACTGACCCCCAAGCAGGTGTGACAAAATGACCACAACATCTGCTGGATGCAGTTTTATGATATAAAGATAACAGATGTGGAAGATGTTAAGGCTACTTCACACATAACAGTATATTTCGTCGGGGACGTCACTGGTAAGTGATTTTTTTTATCACTCAGGCTCGGTACTGTGTGAATAGGTCCATTGAAATTTAAGCAACGATATATTTTATTCACTGACACTGAATCCCGGGCGGATCCCTGACATGAGTGAATAATCCTTAATTCTGACCAATTCTCAGAACGGTGAGTTGAGTGAATCATAATATTTACTAAAGTTAGCTTCAACAGCTTAATTGGCCTTTCACACTTGAACTCTCAAAATCAACTCTTCATATTTGTTATAATTAACTTTATCTGAAGATCAGAAAATCATAGATCTTGACTGATAAGCTCAAAGTCCCGATCTTTCCCTCTCAATTTATTGTTTTGACGATCTTTGATGACAAAGTTAGTATGAGAAGTAGAAATTAATTTCCCAGAATTATTCAAAAAGCTTCCCAGCAAACTTACAGAAAGCCATTTAACATATTCCTATGACGATTTAAAAAACAATGTTGTACTTTAGAGATGGTATATTACAACCTCTATTAGAAGTATTCAATGACTATAACATCCAAAGAAAAGAAAACACTATCTGTGACTAAAATGATATCAAATTAAACGGATGCAGAAAAGCTACTCCATGTAGGATCACCAATGTAAATATAGAGACCCTTATTAAAATTTTATATCTTGTAAATGTGGCCAACTGAAGGGTCTATAAAATATGCTTATCCAAATTTATTTTGAAATGTTGCATATATAAAGAAGCGCAATTCATGAAATTATTTATTAATTTCTGAGTGTTTTAAAGCTATTTTGTTTATTAGTGTTTCTGTGATTAGAGACCGCAGTTAGTTAGTGCGCCATAATTTACCTGCTTTACCCTATACCTATAATGGCACTAGGACTTTTCTCCGCCGGATCATTCCCCGCCAGGACTTTTCCCCGCCTGGACTTTTCCTCGCTGAACAAAATATTTGAATTTTGGGCTAATTAAGTATAATTTTGATTAAAAAAAACAATTTATCAATAGAAAACACATTTCATTGATTGACTTGAACAGTAGTAATACAGTCTTATTTTTCTCTTTGATTCCTGTGTGTGTCCATATTGGTCGTTTTGATTTTAAGACTGTGCTTTTGTAAATAGGCCTACACATTAAATTCAGAGATGCTACAAAGTACAAACATAATGGCAATAATAAGGGATTGCCAAATGTCGCAATTTAGTTTAAGCAGATATGATTAATTCAGTTTATTCCAGCTCTATAGTTATACATAACGTGTAATTATTATTTTCATTGCCAGCTTTTTCAAAAGATACCGATCCATATATTAATTGTTCTTATTTTTGCTTTACCTGAGCGTTCACAAATTTAATTGTATTTTATTAATTTGACATTAATAAACCAGCTATAGATTTTTTACACTTATAATAGTGTCCTCTTTATATAATAGTGTTTTTTTGTAATATGCATTTCAAGGAGTTGGTATAGAAAATTATTTTGCATCGTGATACTGTTTTATTGCTGGTAAAATGATATAATCCAGAAGCATTGCAGTGTTGGGCCAACGTAGGGCCATTACGGCAGGCGGTTGAATATGGCGGTGAGCCAACGTCGGCAAACCAACCGTGCCAATCGGGCCATCTCTGTGCCAACGGCGGGCCAATGCATTTTGCACCGCTGGCCAGCATTGGCCCATGCTGGCATAGCAACTGCTGACAATGGCTAGCGACGGCATGCCGATGCTAACCACTCTAAAGCCAACTGTAATTTAATTGTTGGGCCAGCATTGTCCCATGATGGTATAGCTTATACGGCTAACGAAGGCATGCCGATGTTAACCGCTCTAAAGCCAACTGTATTTTACTGTGGGCCAGCACTGGCCCATGATGGCATAGCGAGTGCTGACGAAGGCATGCCGATGTTAACCGCTCTGAAGCCAACTGAATTTTACTGTGGGCCAGCACTGGCCCATGATGGCATTGCTACGGCTGACGGCGGCATGCCGTTGCTAACCGCTCTAGTCCAAACTTGGATTTATTTTTACAATGAATTTCAATTAGGTAAATAAAAGTACAAATTTTAACCAGACATTTTAATAAATTAAATCAACATGGAAATGATAAAATGATAACCAACACAATCCTCTCGATATATAAATAATAAAATCTTTATAACAAAAAAATATACTTAGTCAATAAAATAGAATAAAAAGTTTATAGTAGAACTCCTTTCTAGTAAATGAGTTATGTATGATTCAGCCTGACTAGTGAACAGATGAAGTGCCATCTGCTTTCAGAAAACTAAAGACTATTTTTCACACTATAAAGAAAATATAAATAAAGCAGAAATAAAGCAAGTAAATTGCGGGACACTAACAACGGAAACATCATAGCATCAAAACACTAATTAAAAACTTTGCGGATAAGGGTGCTCTGAAAGGTCATGAAAATATAATGACCGAACTGTATGAGCTAACTTATGATGAAACTCTTAGCATACTGAAACAGAAATTCAGATCATACTGGAATGAGCACTGGATAGTCTCAAGTGACATGAATGGAACTGGCCAATACCTGAGAAATGTCAGAGATAATCTATATGAAGCTGAACCAGTAGCTAAGTTTAAGAATCATCGTCATGAAACTATTATTTTCAGAATGAGAATGGGTCATGCTGGTGTCAATCACTATCTCCATAGATTTGGAATGGCTGATTCGGAGCTTTGTCAGAACTGTCAAGTACCAGAAACTCTCTCTCACTATCTGTTGGACTGCTCCAACCACAGGAACCAACGGGACATTATGTTCAGGAAGTTGATAAAAATTGGAATAACGAACCCCACTCTTAAGATAATACTAGGTGGTGTTGGAGAGAGAAAACGAAACCGTCAGGACATATTCAAATTCCTACTGGAATATGTTACTAACACTCAAATGTTGAGAATTCTGTGATTAATGGGTCAAGCCAAATTTTTTTTTTCTTCAAAAGCAAGTGTGAATAACTTCAAAAGGACCTTGACTTTGGTTGGCTGGCTTGACCCAGGGAAGATGGGTCAAGGACTTCCCACATTTTAATCTTACATTTTAATTTAATCATAGAAATCTTTATTTTTCATGTCCCATATGTATCAATACTTTTCCCAGTACACATTTCATCTTGCTTCTAGCAAGGTGAAGTAGTGGAAGAGAACCCTGGTTAGTTGTTTCCCTTTTCCCAGTACACACTTCACCTTGCTGCTAGCAGGGTGAAGTAGCGGAAGAGAACCCTGGTTAGTTGTTTCCCTTTTCCCAGTACACACTTCACCTTGCTGCTAGCAAGGTGAAGTAGCGGAAGAGAACCCTGGTTAGTTGTGTCCCTTTCCAAGTACACACTTAATCTTGCTGATAGCAAGATGAAGTCGTGGAAGAGAACCCTGTTCTGGGAGAGAGCTAGATAGGTTATAGATATCATGGTCTGAGCCATCCTGAAATGAGCTCATGTGTAAATATTAATAAACTTAATGAACACATTATAAAAAAAAAAAAAAAAAAAAAATTAAAAACTTAAATTATAACGAGCCTGCGCTTCTTTTGATAGCTATGCAACATTTTAATGTAATTTTGGTTCAGAATGATTTAGAGACTCTCTCGAGAGAGCCGCAATTAAAAATTAAAGGGTCACTATTCACCTGCGTGACCCTAAGTACTATATTAATCTACAGCATGCTTAGAAGTTAGGAACTCAACGCTACAGCCTACCTACAAAATGACGCCTATTTCGACGCCTACTATAGAAAAAATTTCTTCAGTTTTTTTTGATGATATAGATTGTAGGGTAACGGCACGTTATATCGTCCCTCTCCATTTATCGTCACGTTTCAGTTATTTTCGTCTATAACAAGACTTAGAAACATTTTCATGGTTTAGGTATTTTACAAATCGATGTCTCCATATATTTTTGTTATTGTTACAAAAATGTAAGTAATTTCATTTAAAATTACAATCAGAGTGTCAGTTTAACTGATGAGATGTATGACGATACGGTACATTCAGGACAAACCTACCGAAATTGATTAGGTAGAGAGAATTTGTCATGCGCGATTTTACGCTTCAAAAAAAAAAAAAAATTCAAAATAATGTTCATACAATTTTGCTTGTTTTTGATTGCATTTCTTAAATATAAAATCAGAAATTAATTCGGTCATCAATATTTAAAATAAATCGATGTGTCGATATTTGGGTATCAATAAAGAGTCACAAGGAGTCACAAGGATAAAGGGACCTTCAAAAAGCACAATATGCTCATCCAAGGAAGGCCCCTGTGCACAGCCAGCTGCGCTGCTCAACGTAGGGATACTAACGGAGCATGGTAAATCTCTCTCCATCAATCCTCACTTGGAGCCCATGCACTTCAAACCGTACTCCCAAACCTGACGAAGGAAGAACCTCCAGCAGGCGTAGGAAGACAGTTTGGGTGCAATCATAGGCTACTACAAGTTTTAACCTGGACTTGGTCAGTCAAACCCACCAGTTCCTGAGACGGTGACAGGACGCAGGGTGTGACCTGATCTCTCTCGCAACGTAAAGGCACCAGGGTTTCTCTTTAAATATAGAAGAGCAGAATGTGTTTTCTACACTAGGTAGACACTAGGGGCAAAGTTGAAGTCTGGGGGGTGCACAGAAAACAACCGCCACCAGTCACACATCTGCTCCTGCTCAGAAAAGGCCAAAACAAGAGGTCATGATAAACCCTGAGCTCAGTAATCAAGCCCAGGGAGAATCCCGTCTAGGCGTCTTTTAAAAGAGTCAACTGATGGACTGTTGACAATTTCAGCTGGAAGTCTGTTCCAGAGGTTGCAGACTTTCACCAGCATGAAATTCTCCAGTTGGGTTGTGCCGAACCGAGGTGGAACAACCTTCCACCCATGGTTACGGGTGGCGTTTTCCATTTATCGTCATGGGGTGACGATAAATGGTATTTTGATCAATTTCGAAATATTGGTTCTAAAACAGTTTAATGGTTAGTAAATATATTTATTCTCAATATTTATTCAATTTTCCATACTTAAATAGCTTTTACCCGTTTATCGACCTACTAGAACTCAATTAGGGTGGTAAGCAGGGGGGGGGGGGGGGGGGACCTATACATATATAGTAGAATCAGAATAATTGATTATACTATTCAATAAGGGTGTAGGTCATAAGCCCCCTCGGTCAAGAGCCCCTCTAGGTCATAAGCCTCCCCCCCCCCCCCGGTCACGAGCCCTCCTGCTTTTAAATCCTTATTTACCTATATTAATTAATACTTATTGACACATTTGTAGTTAACATGAAATATATGTATATCGGGGGGCGTGCCGCCCCCCCCCCCCCTGCCAGGTCATTAACCAATCATGAAGTGTACAGTACAACAAACTAGCGGATACAACAAACTACATTAGCAACTCTCAGTTATTTCTATCTAAGTAGTTCTTCATTTGTTTAACTAGGTAAATAATGATTAAAAAAAAACAGGGAGGGGGGGGGGCTCGTGACCGGGGGGGCTTATGACCTATGGGGGCTCATGACCGGGGGGGGGGGCTCATGACCGGGGGGGGGGGGCTCATGACTGGGGGGCTCTTGACCGTATCCCATTCAGGGTACCTTGTTCATCTGAATAATGATTAGTAAAAAATAAAATTTGATTTAAATAGAAAAAGTGTCACCTAATTTGATAAAACGTAGAAAATTTTAGACGTACAATGTTGTTGTATTGCCGTACACGTTATCCAAAGAATGTTTGTACATCTGCGTGTGATATTCATAATTAATATATAACTGGTATTCATCTTAAAATCATTTAATAGGTAGGTATAGTGTTTACATTTCTCTGAGATTCGGTTAATCGGTTAATTTACAGTTTACACTGTTTATGATGATATATATTTTGTGAACTTCATTTATTTGGAAAAACAAACAACGTGATCTATCAAAATTTCGATACGACTTTGGTTTTCTAAAACTTTTTCCTCTCAAAATAAATTGATAATTTAGTGAGAAGGAAATTAAAAATATTGTCGCTTTGATTAATTACTTACGTAGGGGTTTTTACGTCTGCTGCAGAAGCGGAGGCCAATTCACTGACTTCAAAATGTAATTTTATTAAGATGAGATTCATGAATAAAGTCAAATTCCACCTGTCGGTGTCTAGCTCATGGATGCAGGAAAGCTGCTCCGTAAATGTAGTCACTTACCAAAAATGTGACGAAGAAGTACTTAGATCTTTATGTTAGGTAGACTCGTAGGCTTCATTTTCTATCAACTCTTCATTTTCCTCTTCTATCCGTGAGTGCAGCGAACGGTGCTTGTGTTCCTTTTCGTTGCATTCCTTGGTAAAGGACTGCTTTCACTGAGTAGCTTTTCTACATCCATGAGCATTGTCACCGACGGTGGTAGGTGACTTTGTTCATGAAGCAACTTTTCTTTCTGACTGCTTCTTCGAGTCACTTGTATTTAATTTCATTTTGACATCAGCGATAATATGACCTTTGGCTTCGAAGCAGACGTGAAACCCGTACTACAATCATTAATTTCTCCATTCTAGCATCATTTTCCCTACTCAGCCAACTTTTCCCCCATTCGACCTAATTTACCCCATTCTACCTGATTTTCCCCTATATTCTAACCTGAATTTCCCCCATTCTACCTAATTTACCCCCATTCTACCTGTTTTCCCCCTAGTACCTGATTTCCCATTCTACTTAATTTCCTCCATTCTACCTTATTTACCTCATTCTACCTGAATTTCCCCATTCTACCTAAGTTCCCCCTTTCTGCGTAATTATCCCCAATTCTAACCTGTTTTGCCCCATTCTACCTAATTTATCCCCATTCTACATGTTTTATCCATATTATACCTGTTTTCCCCTTCTACCTGTTTTTCCTATTCTACCATATTTCCTCCATTCTACCTTATTTCCCCATTCTACCTAATTTACCACCATTCTACCTATTTTCCCCCATTCTTCCTAATTTTCCCCATTCTTCCTAATTTTCCCCCATTCTACTGGATTTCCCCCATTCTACTGGATTTCCCCCATTTTATCTGATTTTCCCCCATCCTGCCAGCTGTTCAATGAAAATTTTATTCTGTGGACGATATCACCCATGTATCGACATATGACGATAAATGGGTAATAACATGTGACGATATTTGGTTTCAACATGTCGATAATTGGAGTTTTTCAGATATATTATTTGAACGAATTGCGTAGTACTTTATACGGTTTAAAAGATTTGAATTTCATCTTTTAGTTGGTTCTGTCGTATATTCATTAGTAGAGAGGAGAGTAAAACAATAATAATAGTTTTGAAGGAAACCTCTTAAGTGGCCGATAAATGGGGACTTCCCCCTATTCAGGATATGATAATATGTTAACTCTCTCTTCTTCTGTTTAACGAGTTCTTGGTTCGCTCACAAATGCAAGTGTGAAGAACCATGCGCCTCCATATTCTATAATATGTTCCTCAGACCTCAGGTCTAAATTCTTATGAAAATGGGGCCAATTGTCTTTCCTAAAATATGGAATCTTCAGTGACGATTTGGTATACAATTCGATTAATTTAATCATGTTATTAAACATTTCAATTATCAATATACTGTTCAGGTATTATATCATAATATATTACCATTAGTATACTTATAAGACAAACACGAATATTATAAATTTGATTAGGCTATAACTTTATCTAAATAAATTTTAAAAATACATTACAATATTAAAATTAATTATTTAGAATCAATTTTATGTAACATGTCAACAATATCACATATTAAAAAAGATTCATTTATATACATTTCATGTGGATGCTAGCCAACGTTGGGCCAATGATGGCCACAATGTCAATTGGCTATGATCTGGCAGCCAGCATTGGGCCAATGAAGGCTAGGATCGTGTTGGTTAAGCATCGGCAGACAGCATTGGGCCAATGCCTCTTAGCACCGGCAAGCCATCGCCCGTTGCTGCCACTGTTGAGCCAATGGTACCCGTAGTTGGGCCAACCATGCAATGTTTCTTGGGTAAATATTGATTCGAAAAAACAAAACAATTAATCATGTAGTGAGCTTCTACTGTACCTAAACTATTTATATATACATTTTCTATACAATATATTTCAGTATTCGAAACTTTTATATTCGTAAAAGTAAATTGGATCGGATAATTAACTGGTTATAATAACTAATAAGGACGTACATTTGGTAACAGTATTTCGAAACTATTTTTTGTGTAAGAAATAACCTTTATGAAATAATAAAAATGACAGAAAATGATGTAGAACTACAAATTACTATGATTGAAATAAAATAATTTAATTAATGATTCGTGGTTACAACAATGAAGAAATATTCAAATACATTTAGAAATATTTACATGTAGCATACATAATAAACATTTTGTACGAGGTGGTGTCGTGAGTAATAATTAGACTTTAAATAATTGATGGGGGAAAGTCCGGTGGCTAATAATTATCTATACTAATTGCTAAGTATTTACGATGGGTTGAATATATTGAATCATTCTCTTATTTCAATTGTCTCTGCAGTTGATTATGCTTTTTAAAATAAATTTAGAAGTGTCATATTTTATTCACTTGAGACCAATACTTAGCAAACTCTACTGCATGGTATTTAATGGGGAGAAACCAGATGACGGAATGGTGGGGGGAGTGGAGGTTGTGGATAGGATGAGATACTTGGGAATGGAAGTGGTGTCCAAGCGTGACTGTTTTAGAGAGAATAGGGAGAGGAAGTTGAAGCTGGCAGAGAAGATGAGCAACCTTACTTTTTCTGTGGTGTCCAGAGCGTGCGAGAGGATGACAATAGGGAAGGTGTTTTGGAAGAGTGTGGTTCTGCCGGGAGTTTTGAGTGGAGGAGATGTGATGGTGTGGAGGAAGGGAGAGAGAGAGAGAATGCAGCGGGTGGAAAATGGAGTCTGGAGGAAAATTCTGGGAGCACCTGGATATGCCGCCTCAGCGGCTCTACAGGGAGAGGTAGGTTGCTCTGGAGTGACTCCTAGAGACATGAAGGGGAAGATTTTGTTTTTGAAGCATATGATGGAGGGTGAGAATGGGTTGCTGAGGAGGATAGTTGATGCTGGTGATGTGAGGGGAGGAAATGGTGGATGGTTTAGAATAGTTGGTGTGTACATGGAGGAGGTGGGACTTGACAGACAGCAGGTGAGAGACATGTCCAGGGAGCAGATTGTGGAAAGGATAAATGAGTGGGAACATGGAAGATGGCGAGAGGAGGTGAGAGGGAAGCATACTTTGAGGTATTATTATGAGATGAAGGAGAGGATAGGAGGGGAAAGTTGCTATGATAATGGGTGGGGATCGGTGTTGCTGTTCAGAGCAAGGACGGACTGTCTCAGGTTGAATTGGAGGAGGAGGTTTGTGGGAGGTGAGACAGTTTGTGGCGTGTGTGAGTTGGGGGAAGAGACGTTGGAACATTTTTTGGTTGAGTGTGAAGGTCTGAGGGACTTGAGAGTAAGATATGGAGTGGAGAGTGTGGAGCAGGTTTTGTGTTTTGGGGAGAAGGGAGATGGAATGAAGGCCTACTTGGAGGAGGCTTGGGCAGAGAGAGGAAGATCACAGGGTGGTGGAATATAGGTGTGGGGGGCTGACGGTGGGGGTGGAGCCTCTATACCGTTAGTCCTGGGTGGCGTTGAGAAGCCTATACCCAACAAGATACTGGACTGGACTGGTTATGAATAAGAAGTTTTTTTATAGATTTGAAAATTTATAGAGAATTTAAAAAAATATACCTAGGTAAATAAATTAATTTGTCTTTATAACTAGGTGAGAACCTAAGTAAATCATAAAAAAACTGACAAAGGATGAATTATGCGTAGGTAGTATAATTTAATAAATCGTCAATGTCTTGTAATTCTAATAAATTTTATTTCCATTATAAATCAATCCAAAATAATATTAAAGGGAATCAGAAACCACAAGTTGCAATAGATGACAGAAAGATCACATGATAGATCTTGATTCAGTCATATGATCGTCTGCTTGTTTACATGAGTCTATAGCAGTTCAATAATTAGTGCCAGGCTAGATAGAACAGTCAAAATGAAGTGGTTAAGTGTTTTATTGTGTGCAATATTTGCAATTATTCCTTCTGTATTATCCTCTGTTCCAGTTCTGATTTGGAACACTAATGAGTGAGTGTGATATCTTTATATTTAATGAAATATTTCATCGTTTGAATGACTTTGCCACCTGGGTAACCGTATCATGTTATGAACTTATGACCAAATTATTGATATCATATTACCAATGAGTGAATTTATGAGTCTATGTCTATGAATATTTCAGCTTGGTTAGGTATCTTCGATTCTTCTAGGGTTTTTACTTTACTTTACTTCTTCAAGTCTTCTTGTACATTTGATTTTCTTTTGTACATTCGTAACATTGACCCAGTCTGCAGAATGTGTCTCTTCTCCCGCAAAGATTTTAATTTGAGAGACAGTTACTCTCTGACTCTCAGTAGCAGATTCAGAATCTCCCGCAGCTAAATTAATGGCAACATAGGAATTAATTCAAAATCTCCCGCAGCTAAATTAATGGTAACATAGGAATTAATTCAAGATCTCCCGCAGAGATCTCAAATTTCTAAAATTCAATCAAAAACTCCCGCAAAGAGTCTTGGAAAAATGTTCCATATTCTGCAGACTGGTAACCCAAGTAATAAAGCAATAAGCATGTCCAAACTCGCCATTTTAATGGCGAGTTTGTGACAGTTATTTTGAGCCCTTCAATTGCTAATGGTGAGTTTTATCTATTTTTCTCCTATGCTACAATGTTATTTTGGAGAGAATTTATGAAAATTTGATCATTTTGGAGAGAATTTGTTGAATTTTGGAGAGAGCTGGAGAGACAAATGGCGAGTTTATGAGACATACTATTTTAATTGGCTGGTAACATTGTCATGTTACAGTTACTTTACAGAGTAGCATGTCCGTTAAAGCCAATTAATAATTTAATTGGCTTACCTCCAGTCTGGAAAAATAGGTGCTTTCTGATGAACTAATTACTCTGTGGGAGTTTTACAGACTTCAAACATTAATGGTAAATTTCTAAAAATTGTATTATCCGGAGCATTTAGCATATAGAGTTCATCTGTTAGCCTAAGCAGTTTTCCAGACTGGGCTTACCTAGATTTCAAAAGGTCAAAACTCAGATATGTCTAATTGGCTTAATATTTTGAATTAATTCCTATGTTCCCATGTCAACTTGTCAAGTTTGCCTTGAATTTTGAAATCTTCAAAAAATTAGCAAAATTTGCTCTGCTCAGAATTTTTGTGTAATTTTGACTTACAATTTTCCAAACATGGGTGCATTCTGAAAAATTAAGAGAATTTGTTATTTGTTTCAACTTGTGACATTTTTAATGTTTAATTTTGTGTCAGACTGTCAGCCCACTCTGAAAGATTATTATTATTATTAACCAGTCTGCAGACACTATGGAACATTTTTCCAAGACTCTCTGTGGGACTTTTTGATTGAATTTTAAAATTGGAGATCTCTGTGGGAGATCTTGAATTAATACCTATCCGGCTATGCCACCACCAGTCTGCGGAATATGGGACATTTTTAACATTTTCTGTGCGAACAATCCTTAATTTCTTTCTATATTTAGCGTCAGACCGGGTGGCTTTGCGCACTTCAACATTCCGGGTGAAGTTGCGCATCGGTAATTGACGGTGAATGTGTGAAAATGTTTCAAATCTGACAACACCATTGGAAAGAGCAGCTCTTAAACCCCCTAGTGCATAAATTTCACGAAAATCGTAAGAGATTAAGTCTAGATACCCAGTCTGCAGAATATGGGAGATATTTGGGATATTCTCTCCGAACAATTTTGAATTTATTCCATTATTTACATTAATTTTACAACGAACACTTCTGAATTAATCCCTATATTTACATTAATTTTGCTACAAACAGAAAAAGAGATCTCTACGAACACAATACCAGTTTCTGCAGACTGGATAGATACTAAGTGTTCAAACAGAGACCTATGTTTTTTATGGCAAAATAATTATTTTGGACTAGAATCGAATCTCCGCGAACTATGCTGTAGTGTTGATAATTATGCTCCAATTTGATTGCAATTTACGTTGGATACGCATAATTTACTGCAGATTAATGTCATGTAAGATGATTTCAATAATTATTATAAATTATTGAGATATAACCAATATACTAGATGCGCAATATCACCCTGGGAATATTTTTATTCACGGGTGGACTTGCGCACATTTATTAATAAAGTTAAAGAGCTCTTATTCATTAATGAACCTGTGATTAACTGATATTCATCCCCGATACTCCTATATCACGGCAATTCCACAGCAGCCTCACGGCAGTTGCACAGCAGCCTCACGGCAGTTGCACAGCAGCCTCACGGCAGTTGCACAGCAGCCTCACAGCAGTTGCACAGCAGACTCACGGCAATTGCACAGCAGCCTCGCCCTCACGTCAATTCCACAGCAGCCTCGCCCTCACGGCAATTCAACAGCAGCCTCGCTCTCATGGCAATTCAACAGCAGCCTCGCCCTCATGGCAATTCAACAGTAGCCTCGCCCTCACGGCAATTCAACAGCAGCCTCGCCCTCATGGCAATTCAACAGTAGCCTCGCCCTCACGGCAATTCCACAGCAGCCTCGCCCTCACGGCAATTCCACAGCAGCCTCGCCCTCACGGCAATTCAACAGCAGCCTCGCCCTCACGGCAATTCAACAGCAGCCTCGCCCTCATGGCAATTCAACAGCAGCCTCACCCTCATGGCAATTCAACAGCAGCCTCGCCCTCATGGCAATTCAACAGCAGCCTCGCCCTCATGGCAATTCAACAGCAGCCTCGCCCTCACGGCAATTGCACAGCAGCCTCACGGCAATTGCACAGCAGACTCACGGCAATTGCACAGCAGACTCACGGCAATTCCACAGCAGACTCACGGCAATTCCACAGCAGACTCACGTTAATTCCACAGCACACTCACGTTAATTTCACAGCACACTCACGTTAATTCCACAGCAGTCTCACGGCAATTCCACAGCAGCCTCACGTTAATTGCACAGCAGCCTCACGTTAATTCCACAGCAGCCTCACGGCAATTCCACAGCAGCTTCACGGCAATTCCACAGCAGTCTCACGGCAATTCCACAGCAGACTCACGGCAATTCCACAGCAGACTCACGGCAATTGCACAGCAGACTCACGGCAATTCCACAGCAGACTCACGGCAATTGCACAGCAGACTCACGGCAATTGCACAGCAGACTCACGGCAATTGCACAGCAGCCTCACGGCAATTGCACAGCAGACTCACGGCAATTGCACAGCAGCCTCACGGCAATTGCACAGCAGCCTCACGGCAATTGCACAGCAGCCTCACGGCAATTGCACAGCAGCCTCACGGCAATTGCACAGCAGCCTCACGGCAATTTTACAGCAGCCTCACGGCAATTTTACAGCAGCCTCACGGCAATTTTACAGCAGCCTCACGGCAATTTTACAGCAGCCTCACGGCAATTTTACAGCAGCCTCACGGCAATTTTACAGCAGCCTCATGGCAATTGCACAGCAGCCTCACGGCAATTTTACAGCAGCCTCACGGCAATTGCACAGCAGCCTCACGGCAATTCCACAGCAGCCTCATGGCAATTCCACAGCAGCCTCACGGCAATTCCACAGCAGACTCACGGCAATTCCACAGCAGACTCACGGCAATTCTACAGCAGACTCACGGCAATTCTACAGCAGACTCACGGCAATTCCACAGCAGACTCACGGCAATTCCACAGCAGACTCGCGGCAATTCCACAGCAGACTCACGGCAATTCCACAGCAGACTCACGGCAATTCCACAGCAGACTCACGGCAATTCCACAGCAGACTCACGGCAATTCCACAGCAGACTCACGGCAATTGCACAGCAGACTCACGGCAATTGCACAGCAGACTCACGGCAATTGCACAGCAGACTCACGGCAATTGCACAGCAGCCTCACGGCAATTGCACAGCAGCCTCACGGCAATTGCACAGCAGCCTCACGGCAATTGCACAGCAGCCTCACGGCAATTGCACAGCAGCCTCACGGCAATTGCACAGCAGCCTCACGGCAATTTTACAGCTGCCTCACGGCAATTTTACAGCAGCCTCACGGCAATTTTACAGCAGCCTCACGGCAATTGCACAGCAGCCTCACGGCAATTTTACAGCAGCCTCACGGCAATTGCACAGCAGCCTCACGGCAATTGCACAGCAGCCTCACGGCAATTGCACAGCAGCCTCACGGCAATTCCACAGCAGACTCACGGCAATTCCACAGCAGACTCACGGCAATTCTACAGCAGACTCACGGCAATTCCACAGCAGACTCACGGCAATTCCACAGCAGACTCACGGCAATTCCACAGCAGACTCACGGCAATTCCACAGCAGACTCACGGCAATTCCACAGCAGACTCACGGCAATTCCACAGCAGACTCACGGCAATTCCACAGCAGACTCACGGCAATTCCACAGCAGACTCACGGCAATTCCACAGCAGACTCACGGCAATTCCACAGCAGACTCACGGCAATTCCACAGCAGACTCACGGCAATTCCACAGCAGACTCAAGGCAATTCCACAGCAGCCTCACGTTAATTCCACAGCAGCCTCACGTTAATTCCACAGCAGCCTCACGTTAATTCCACAGCAGCCTCACGTTAATTCCACAGCAGCTTCACGGCAATTCCACAGCAGTCTCACAGCAATTCCACAGCAGTCTCACGGCAATTCCACAGCAGACTCACGGCAATTCCACAGCAGACTCACGGCAATTCCACAGCAGACTCACGGCAATTCCACAGCAGACTCACGGCAATTCCACAGCAGACTCACGGCAATTCCACAGCAGACTCACGGCAATTCCACAGCAGACTCACGGCAATTGCACAGCAGCCTCACGGCAATTGCACAGCAGCCTCACGGCAATTGCACAGCAGCCTCACGGCAATTGCACAGCAGCCTCACGGCAATTGCACAGCAGCCTCACGGCAATTGCACAGCAGCCTCACGGCAATTGCACAGCAGCCTCACGGCAATTGCACAGCAGCCTCACGGCAATTGCACAGCAGCCTCACGGCAATTTTACAGCAGCCTCACGGCAATTTTACAGCAGCCTCACGGCAATTTTACAGCACCCTCACGGCAATTCCACAGCAGACTCACGGCAATTCCACAGCAGACTCACGGCAATTCCACAGCAGACTCACGGCAATTCCACAGCAGACTCACGGCAATTCCACAGCAGACTCACGGCAATTCCACAGCAGACTCACGGCAATTCCACAGCAGACTCACGGCAATTCCACAGCAGACTCACGGCAATTCCACAGCAGACTCACGGCAATTCCACAGCAGACTCACGGCAATTCCACAGCAGACTCACGGCAATTCCACAGCAGACTCACGGCAATTCCACAGCAGACTCACGGCAATTCCACAGCAGACTCACGGCAATTCCACAGCAGACTCGCGGCAATTCCACAGCAGCCTCACGGCAATTCCACAGCAGCCTCACGGCAATTCCACAGCAGACTCACGGCAATTCCACAGCAGACTCACGGCAATTCCACAGCAGACTCACGGCAATTCCACAGCAGACTCACGGCAATTCCACAGCAGACTCACGGCAATTCTACAGCAGACTCACGGCAATTCCACAGCAGCCTCAATGCAACTGCACAGCAGCCTCAATGCAACTGCACAGAAGATTGGGGCAGATTCACGGCAGTTGCATAGCATATCGGGGTTAGATTTTCTATGCACAGTTTATATATAGGATGAACTTGCGCACTGCGCAGTTTCACATTGGGTGAATTTGCGCAGTGCGCAAGTACACCCGGTAATTGCGCAAAATTCACCCGGTTTATCCCCACGATCTTTGCGCACAGTTTTTCAATGATAACTTTTTTTCTATTGAACTTAAAGAGTTGAAACTTGGTGAGCACCTAGGTCTACCCTTCATCTATCTGCACACAAAAAATCAGATTGCTGATTTCTTTAGTTTTTTCGTAAAATCAAAGTATGCGGAAAATGCGCAAAGCCACCCTCCGACGCTACATGTATTTTACTGAGAACAAAAGCTACAATAGAGGATTTCTTGGAGAACAGTTTACGAGTTCCTGCAGTCTGGTGCCACCAGTCAGCAGAATATGAAACATTTTTCCAAGACTCTCTGCGGGAGTTTTTGATTGAATTTTAGAAATTGGAGATCTCTTCAGGAGATCTTGAATTAATTCCTATGTTACCATTAATTTAGCTGCGGGAGATTCTGAATCTGTTGCTGAGAGTCAGAGGGTAGCTCTCTCTCAAATTAAAGTCTGTGGGAGAAGAGACACATTCTGCAGACTGCCGACTGGTCGGCTGATATTCCATTTCTCTAATTAAATAATTCCTGCAATCATGCAATGTTGGAGGATATTTAACTATAATTTCCTATATTACCACTAATTTTTGGAGGAGAAACTGGAAAAATCTTGGAGAACTAGTAAAATTGATGAAAAATGTTGACAGATAATCCACTCTGGAAAAAGTAGTCTTTTCTGATGGATTAATCCAACAGTATCTAAAAGCTGAACGGCGCACTACAATACGGCGCACCACTGTACATTCTTTTATCAATGATTTCAACATAATTGTCTGTTATGTAGTTTGTTGTATCAGCTAGTTTGTTGTACTGCACACTTCATGATTGCTTAATGACCTGGCAGGGGGGTTTGGCATCTGATACATCTACTATAACTGATAGTTTTATTTACACCTCACTGACCTCAAACAGAAAGTTTACAATAGTTACCCCATAAAATAATAATTATTAGTTTTCTATGATAAATTTTATTTTCTATTCCAAATTAAACATCTCAATCTAAGAATTAGCTAAACTGTGTAGTATAAACATTGGATTCTAGTACCGTCAGTCATGAATTTGATAGCCTACAACAATTATCAAATTTATTCCATATATCATTAATCTTCTATCAAATTACCTAGGTATCTAAGACTAATAGGATGTACAGTGGTGCGCCGCTCAGCTTTTAGATACATATCGATTAATCACTCTGTTTGAGTTTAGCGAACCTTAAAATACAGTAATAAATTAATGGGAACTGTATAATCCGCAGCATTTAGCCTCTTAAATTCATCTGTTAGCCTAAGGAATTTTCCAGAGACCAGAGTGGCAGATATTTCTCAGATTTTTTGAAAAAGCCAGAGGAGTTCAGTGCACCAAATACAAACTAGACTGTCAGTCCAAACTTCAGGAACTGGGAAACTGTTCTCCAAGAAATCCTTTATTTTGGCTTCTGTTCAAATTATATGTAAATAAATATAGTAGGAAATTAAGGATTGTTCGCACAGAAAATGTCAGTGACCCAGTCTGCAGAAACTGGTAAAGTGTTTGTAGAGATCTCTTATTCTGTTTGTAGCAAAATTTATGTAAATATAGGGATTATATAATTCAGAATTGTTTGTAGCAAAATTAATGTACCTAGCCTCTAGGTAAATAGGGTCACTCATGTAAATTGAAAAATTGCGACCTTTTTATTTTTGATTGCGGCCTTCTCAAGAGGATCTCAAAAACAAATTAAACAATTTGAACCAAGATTAGATTAAAATGTTGCATAGCTATCAAAAGATGCAGTGCATGATATAATTTATTAATCTTTTTTTTTTATGAATGTTTTAATTCTCTCACCATTTGCAATTGAAGGGCTCAAGGTAACTGTCACAAACTCGCCATTAAGATAGTGAGTTTGGACATGCTTTATTACCTGGTCAGTCTGCAAAGCCAGTCTCAGCCAGACTGCAGAATATGGAACATTTTTCCAAGACTCCCTGGTACAAAGTACAAATTTGAGCCCAATTTTATATCTCTGCAGGAGATCTTGATTAATTCCTATATAATCATTAATTTAGCTGCAGGAGATTTTGATTAATTCCTATGTAACCATTAATTTAGCTGCAGGAGATTCTGAATCTGCCTCTGAGAGTTACTGTCTGAGTCTGTCTCTCAAATTGAAATGTCTGCTGGACAAGAGACACATTATGCAGAGTGGTGAAAACCACTCTCCATAATGCGTCTCCTATTTCGAACTTTATTAGTTCCAGCAAACAGGTCCAAATGTGCTATTCCAAACTAACTACATACATTATCTTACAGGAATGAAAATATCAACAATGTGGCAGTGCCTGCATTGCGTCAACTAACTGTGGCCAGTATGCAGGCCAGCTACCCTGAGGCCTTCAAGTCTGACAATATCCTCCTCTTCCTGCAAGACTCTGTGAGTTTAAATTCTTTCTCTTCTATAATGTATTCAGTTGCTGATTTTTAGAAGGTATACCAATTGTTGATTAATAGTAAAAAAAATATTTATTAACTTAGTATTGTTTACATAGAAAATGTAAGAAATGAAGAAAATTAATGGTTATCTATTTAAAAGACAATTCTATAACCAATTGTCACATATGTTGGAATGAAATCATTTTGCTTATAAAGTCTTTAAATAAGAAAGTCTAATTTAAATTAAATGCACGCTGAAATTTTGAGACTTTTGGTAAAAGTTAATGTACAAAATCTTCTAAAGTGGATAATAAAGTAAACACTGTATGTTACCAATAAAGCCCTATAGTTAATTTCTTCATGTAGCTACTTGTCATTCAATTTTTCAGTATCTTCTAATCATTACTTTGTTCCTAATGTTTATAGCCCAGGTATCAATATTTGATTGTAATTCTCTCCAGCAAATTTCAAATATTTATGACTATTGTATTGAAGCTCAAATTTATTAAAATTAGTAACAAAAGTTTGGTAAGTGGCATAATAATGTAAATAGCTACTTTTTTTGTCACAGCAATAACCCATTGTAAGACGTTTCTCTCCTTTCGCAGCTGTCAATTGAGGACCTCTCCAGCCACCCTGTTGATATGAAGCACGTCAAACATTACATGGAGGAGTCAAAGCTGAAGCTCTACTTCCCCAATGTGATAGAGCCATCTCAGCTGCAGCATGACCTCATCAAGCAGGGATACAAGGTGACCATTAGATACTGTCTCCTTATTAACAGTGGTCTATTAATAATTTTTAAAGGGTCACCCATTTTCTGAGTACTAACAGTGTTTGAGCACTATAATGCTGCTCTTGCTTTTGTTTTTCATCATCTTACTCATCCTCAATATTCTGTATTAATTTTCAATATTCTTACCAATTAGAATTTAACCAAAAACAAAGATTTAACCTAGTATGGGTGGAGTGATTAGTTTTGGATAGGCTATAATTTTTATACATATTGCACTATGTTATTTTTAATTTTTTGTTTCATTATTTTTTCATGTACAGATGTAATATTTATTCAACAAAGCTTATCATTACATCTTACCATTATGGTTCTAATTTCATATAATTTTTTTCCCCATTACACAGGTGACTAAGCTGTCTGCTGGCAGTGCCATTTCCGAGTTGCAGTTAGACACTGGAGTGAAGAACCTAGTGATTGTGAAGGTCCCTCCCACCAACACCAGCCCCATCAGAAGCAAGGCCCTCAGGAAAGCTGGTGAGACCAGCATTATATTCTCTAGATCAGTGGTTCTTAAATCAGGGTGCCCGGCACCCCTTTGGGGCATGGATTGTTTCAGACTTTCAGATTAATGATATGTCGAATAATTTTTATCTAATCAATGTTCTTTTCAAAGTTGCTGTTTTAACTATTATGGATAGTAGCGTTTGACTATGTAGTGGTATACCTAAATGCATAATGATATCTTTATTTAAAATAACAAAAAAATGAATGAAATAACTGCATTACTAACTTCTACCTTCATTCCATTCTCTCACCCAGACGAGGTGATTCACAGCGTTCTCTCGAAAATTGGTGGCATGGCTGACTTCACTGTGATCTACACTGGTGAGAAGTCTTCCCTCGACCCCTCAACTAGCGATGTAGCCCCCAGGGTGCGCATCACTCGGTCCCTCAGTCAATTCAAGGAAACGCCCCAAAACTTCCACAGCACAGACAATGTGGCCCTCTACATCAGAAAGAACATGACCATCTCCTTGCCTGGATCTGGGGGGTGAGCTGAACAATATCTATTGAAGAGACCATAGAGTTAGATTTAGGCAACATTCAAATTATTTTATGTTACTTAATTAGAAATGAAAAGATGAACTCTATCATTTTGTGAAGTTAGAACAATTCTCCAATACCAGATCTAAAACTTCTTTGTGACCGACGTTGATACGGAAAAACTCAAATATTACTCAATTAGGAACTGATAATCTTATCTGAATGGTACACTATTAAATTGGTTAATTATGTATAGCTAGACAGACAGGTTAATAATGATAATCTTATAATTTGAATGATATTTAAGAAATATTTCCTTTTCAGCAAGTACTACCCTCTGCCAGAATCCAAGGCAGATTCTGAATCAATCGGAGAAAATGGTGACACTGAACAAAGCATCAAAATAACTTACCGTGATGTGGATATTGGTGGTACAACTTACTCCAGCATTGCTGTGGAAATTAACTTTGTGCTCAAAGGAAGCTACTACTACAGTCCTAGTGCCAGTGTGCAGGTTCAGCAGTTGAGCACGAAATCTCCTGACAAGAAGGATCTCAACCGCATGTCCTACTCTAACGACGGAATAGCTGTGGGTAAATCTTTCGCCTGTAACGCAGTCATTGGTTACAAGGAGGGAGTGTCGCTCAACACTACTGACGTCACTCAGTTGAGACTTAATGGCATTCAGGTCAGTACCTTGACTTACTTTTTCTAGCTGTGATGAAGCTCTATACCTTGGGTGTGATTCTCCTTCTTGAAAATAATTTCACAATAAACAAATAGAACATTATCAGTAGCTACTACCCCGATTTTGTTTTTAGTTTTAGGACTAACCACCTATAAAATGCTATAGCTCACAGTCACAGTTCGCTATCTAACGTAACCACCTACTAGAATGATGCATAGGGAACATCTAAAGTGCGTAATTAGCAAATCACATTTCATGTTCTGGCATGAAAGTGCAGTTATGTCATGGTGGTAAGTCTGACTAACCACCTCATATAAACAAAGCTGAATCAGCAAATGTTACGATTTTTGTTTATAGTTTAACCATAAAAACTCCAAAATATTGAATATATAAAAAAGTTAGTCTGAATTCTGTTTTGGTGGTTAGTCTGACTAACCAGTAACCACTATATTGTCCCTCGCATAAAAAAGCTGAATATTATTTTTTTGCGTTTTTATGATCTACTTCCAACCAAACTAACGTAGTTCAACTACAAAAACTCATAAAATTGCACACAAGTTATACTGTGACTGAATGAGTTAAATGAAAGATTATGGTTTTTTTTTCTGGTCGGGACTTATAAGACAATATTTTTCCATTAACAATAGAATATTAACAGAAGTCCTCATACAGTGTCTAGTTTGTGTATTCATTCTCTGTTATTTTATTCCTCAGGCCCAAGCATTCATGGGCGACTCCTCCAGTTTCGGTCCATCGTGGGACTGTGTTGGTTTCTTCAGCATTGGTGTGTGGGCAGGCCTCATAGTCACCCTCATTGCCATCATCATCCTCACCATGGGTCTGTACATGCTCTCAGACATCAAAACCATGGACAGGTTTGATGACCCCAAGGGAAAAACAATCATGGTGCCCCAAACAGCTGATTAAAGTTCTCAATAGTTAGTGCTAACGGTCGAGCTGTGGAAAGTCACGAATCACTGGACAGTTTCGCAGATTTGATCTAATAAGAGAAAAAATATGGAACATTTTTCACTTGGTATCCATGATACATGTGGGTATAATGGATACCCACATTTTTATCTGGGTATCATAGATACCGTGTTAAAATGTTTAATTACATTTTTTTCTCTTATATGAAATTGTCGTTCGTGGCTCACCACAAATGTTTAGACTGGTAGAAAAATATTTTAGTCAACTAACAAGTATATATCCTTAAAGGTAATTTGATGAAAATTAATCCTGGTGTTGTTGTAATCTTTCGGTTTTAAATCTCTGCTCATTTTATGCGAATGATTATTAGTGAGAAAAGTAGGTCTAAATTTTATTATAATTTCCTATGATGTGGATTATATTATTAGCTAAAAATGTCACTTTGTTAATATTAATTAATTCCTCGATATTTTATCTGTAAATATTTATTTAAATGTACTATATTGTTTGTAAATGAATCATCATCATTCCAAACGAGATGTTCTTAGTGTATTTATTCCAATAAAGGTGAAGAGTTTGTATTCTTTTACTTGCCTGCAGTATTTGCTGGCTCTACTGCTGCAGTAGTGACAGTACTTTCCCCACTGGCTCTACTGCTGCAGTAGTGACAGTACTTTCCCCACTGGCTCTACTGCTGCAGTAGTGACGGTACTTTCCCCACTGGCTCTACGGCTGCAGTAGTGACAGTACTTTCCCCACTGGCTCTACTGCTTCAGTAGTGACAGTACTTTCCCCACTGGCTCTACTGCTGCAGTAGTGACAGTACTTTCCCCACTGGCTCTACTGCTGCAGTAGTGACGGTACTTTCCCCACTGGCTCTACTGCTGCAGTAGTGACGGTACTTTCCCCACTGGCTCTACGGCTGCAGTAGTGACAGTACTTTCCCCACTGGCTCTACTGCTGCAGTAGTGACAGTACTTTCCCCACTGGCTCTACTGCAGCAGTAGTGAAGGGAAGTGGCGATCCCTGGGAACCTTTAGTCTTAATATTTTCAAAACTATTTATTACATTAATTTTATAATTAACTGACATAAAAGCAGCCTCATTAAATTTTAAAAAGGAATAATAATTGTAAAAACTTAGGCCTAGTAACAATATAAGCTTTCTTTTTCTTATACTTCCTCCATAAGTGCATAAAATATCTAATGTTAAAGAGTTAATATACTAATTTAAAATTAATATCAATGCTATTTGTGTTGGAGTATAAGATATTTTCCTATGTATTGAATGAAAGAAATATTCCACACAATTGGAAGGTTTCCTTTATAGAATAACTTTTATGGTAAAAGAGGAAAAAGAATAATTGAGGCTTATAATTCTCAATCGTAAAGCAAATAATTGTGAGAGAATTTTGAATTAGTTCGTGTATAAGCTAATGATTGAAATAAAATATTGAATTCAGCTAAAGAAAAATAGGGAATTCCTCTAAGGGGAACAATGGAAAAAAGGACAAACTTTTGTATTTATGAAGCTATCTTAACAGGATTGGGAGCAAAATGTGCGGAATGCAAAAAAAAGTTTATTTTTCACTATTTAACCTAACCCAACCTTATGTTTTTTCCTTTATTTCGGTACCAATGTTGCCATAGAGTCTACTTGATTAGTTTTTATCTTAGAACAAACACAAACATATCGATGTAATCCGGAAGTCATTAATTTTGGAACAACAGTACATTGTTGTTAGTTTTTCAATTATTTTTTTATAATTGTAAATACAAATTTGCTCCAAACTGTGGACATTTATTATATTATTTAATATTTGCGAGCCACTAATCAAATACCTAAGCCAAAACTTGTAAAAAAAACTATACAGTTGTTCCAAACGACTTCAGGATTCCAACGATATGTTTCTTTTTGTTTTATTATAAAAACTAATGAGAGTAGACTTTTTTGAACACATATTTCCTATAAAACTGAAATACGAGATAAATCTATTTCAAAATAGTTATTAAGAACTGATACAAACAATAATAATTAGTACTTCTGAAAGCATAAGAAAACAAACATTAGAAAAGAAAAACACGTCAAAACTGGTTGATAAAAATACAAAAATAATACAGATGTAAAGTTTTTTTATTTATTTATTTTTAGGTAAAATTAGAAAAAAAATTTACTTTCACTTTTCAATTCAAACTTCTATCTATCCAAATTGAAATATATATATATATATATCTGATTTTCACCATACTTAGTCCAATCATCCCCTTAATTTACTGGAGAAATAACTAATCATCTAGATTCTTTTCACAGATTTTTTATAAGTAAAGGTCCATGTCAGAGGCATTATACCCCCTCCTCCCCTCCCCCCATGAGTGTCTATCACCCCCCTCTAACGTTAAGGTCTCCCTGGTGAAGGGAGAGTACCTCTACTACCACTACGGATGTGATGGAGTAGATGATAGGGTGAGAATACATTATAAAGCGCCGTACACACGCAGGGTTTTATAAGTCTTTCCACCAGACTTTTTGTTAAGCTCCTCCTACTTTTTCCACAAGAGTATAAGAAAGAACGATATAAATCGTTTATTATTAGTTGGTATCCATGCAGGTATCATGGATACCAACTAATAAATGATAATTATACAATTTATATAGTTTTTTCTTATATTCTTGTGGAAAAAGTAGGAGGAGCTTAACAAAAAGTCTGGTGGAAAGAATTAAAAAACCCTGCGTGTGTACGGCCCTTTAGAACTTATTGAATGAAACACACCTACATCTATTTTAAGCTAATTAATATATTGTTTGTTTTAGATCAAAGCTGTGGTTGAAAGACAAGATGACTTTATATCAATTTGCACTTTGTAATGAATAGGGTTGTGACAATATTCTTTTGGCTTAAAGAATTATTCTTTATGCTTTTTAGCAATAAAGCATATTTTTGAAATAAAGAATATTCTCAAAATATGCTTTTAGTTAATCGAATAGTCCAAGTGACTGCAAATGAAATACAAACTAATTGTTATGGTTTGAATGAATGATTCAAGAATTTTTAAGTTTAAAAGACTAGGTGAGGAAATTACCTTACTGAATCATTGGAACCTAAGGCGATAATTAATAGTAATAATTTCAATAAGGAGTACACGATAGGAGCTGCCATTTAATGTTACGGTTTACCTATTGTAAACGGTTACTATTCATTGGTGCGACCCTCCATTAGTCCTACACTTTTGCGGTTTATTTCTGATTGAACATCAAAATATATGTATATCGGGGGATGGGATGTGCTACCCCCCGAACATCACTGCCAGGTCATTAAAAAATCATGAAGTGTGCAGTACAACAACCTAGCGAACACAACAAACTACATTAAATCGAATGAGGGAATGCATCATACAAATGAGCTAATATTAGAAATAAAGTAAGATAAGAGAGGAATATATAATTTAAAAAAAATAAAGGTAAATATTGTATTATTTAAATTGCTATAGGTATCTATAATGTATATTTATGTAATATTTCTTATTTTAATCAAAAAAAATATAACTAGAAATAACACAGAAAGATGTAACTGTCGGACTAATGACACGTCCCCATTGTAAACGGAGCTAGGACGTTTCGGTACCAGATTGTTTATTTCCAGACGAACCTTATTTTTTAAACTCGAAATGAGTTAAGACTACAAATTATAGCAGATAACAGACGTAGAATTATTTTCGAGAATTTAAAAACAGTTATGATCATCAAATGTAATAAATGTTTTCTTTATTGTACAAGTTATTGTCTAAAACTCTCTCAATTTGACATTGTTTCCTACCCTGCCTTCTATATAAATATACCATCGATGAAAACTCTCAAATACAATTAGCCTTATTTCAAGAAATTAGAACATATAAAGCTAACCTGAACGCATAAAATGTATATTTTAAGGCATAAAAAGCATAAAAGCATATTTAACAAGCTTAAAGCATAAAAGCATATTTCAAAAAGAATATTGTCACAACCCTAGTAATGAATGTCCTTAATTTAATTGCTTGTTGTGATAAACCCCCCAGGACCTCTATCCTTGAGCTGTCTGTGATAAATGGACGGGGGTGGCAACTCTTTGGTCCCGAACTGTTGTAATTTTGATTATGGATCTATGTCCTTTCTCATTTTGTAAGGCTACTCGCAGTTTTAGAGGATAGCTCTAGGATTATGCTCTTCAACTAGCAGATTTTGATTTTTGTGTTAGGTAGGCTCGTGAGCTTCATTTACTATCACCTCTTTATTTTCCTCTTAAATTTTTGAGCTAGGTAGGCTTCATTTACTAGCAGCTTTCCATTTTCCTCTTCCATCCGTGAGTGCAGCCGCTGGTGCTTGTGTCCCTTTTCATCACATTCATTGGTAAGTGACTTCATTCACATGGTAGCTTTTCCGCATCCATGACGGTGGTAAGTGACTTTGTTCATTCATTTCTCTTTCTGACTACCTTTTCTAGTCCCTTGTATTTCCTTTCATTTTGACGTCATCGATATGACCTTTGGTTCAGAAGCGGACGTTAAAAAATAACTAAATTATTAAAAATTATTGTTAATAAGATACAATAGATCAAATTCCATTCAAAGAGAGAGATATAGCTAATTGTTTATATGCAGTCTTGGTTAAGATTTAAGAATGAACAAATCGGAAGTATTAGGTCAAATTACTATCAAGTATAACATATAGTTAGCATCTATGAGACTATGTAGATACAATATCTTGTTTGCCAGGGTTGGGGATGTGGCTACAGAACTCTCCAGTCACTCTGTTCTTGGGTAAGAAGTCCCCATTCCCCTTCAGTACCTTCTAATGTTGAGGTACAAGAGACTCTGGTGAAGATGCAGGACAAGGAGAAGTCTTTCATTGGTTCAAAGCAATGGATAGGCTGCGTAGAGGTAGGAACTTAAGATGTATTAATAAGTTCAGTTTCTAGTAAGGCCAGTTGCGAATTATCAGTCAGTTTAACATCTTTGGTCATACAAAAAAGAACTATATAATAATTATCATTTTAGTTGGTATCATGGACACATGCAAATGTATGATGGATAACAACTAAGATAAAAAATAATGTTTTTTATGATATTTTATAACTTATAACCTTTATCACAATGTAAATCTAATAAAATCTTCACCGTAATTTCCTTAATTAATTTACAATATTAAGTTGCATTTAATTATGAATATAGTTAGAGTATGGACTGCTGAAAATTACTGGAACATTCTTACAACAATACGTAATTTATGTAGTCAAAGTAAAGCCCCATTACACATACCGGCTTCCTACGGCCAATTTGGCATACAGAGCTACTATAAGTCCAAACTAGAGCGTGTAATAAGAAATCTGCCTTATGATTTAATACTCACCCACATCAGGCCGTATGAACTTTCGCCAAGACTAAAATCCCCTGTACGATAGCCAAGGCCGTATCGTGTAATAGCACACCGCATCAGTCTTGGACTGTGTCTCACACTAGAAATATCACAGTGGAAGCAAGCTATAGACTGCAGTGGTTCCTAGACTCTTATTTCTCATGATTCGAAACTGAAGATCTACGACCAATCTTTCACAATTGCCCCGGCCATTCAAGTACGTGTTAGCTCTCAGCTGCAGCCAAATTTACCATACGGCCTAAAACATTGTGGGCAGATTGGTCATAGGAAACCAGTATGTGTAATATTGGCTTAAAGTGCTACTCAAAAGGATTTTGTACAGTTTATTAATTTAATGTTTCTGAAAGCAAAAAGAAACTTATTTATATTTAGAAATGGATCCAAGACATTTTTGAAAATGACTAATTAAACAGATTTTCGAAATTGTCAGCTAAAAAAAATGTCTGTCCATTTGCTCAAATTTAAATCAAAGACTCCTAAATAAATAGATTAAATTAAAAACAGTGTAGTACCTAGCTATGTGAGAGTTTCTAAAGCATATGTGTTTCTCAGGCAGGCCTTGTAATGGATGAACTGTACGGTTTACCATGTCGCATCACTCACATTGCCTCTGGTTGTCTGCCAGGTCATGTACAGTCTCTTCATGACCACTTCACTAGACTAGGTAGTCCTGTGATGATGGGAGGAGACTGTGATAACATGTCAAAGGCAATTGTGGGCGTGGCTTCCAGTGGCATCAAAGCCTACCTACTTATTGTGGTAAATACCCTAGATGAAAACTTCTAATGTTAGAAAACACTTCCTTATTCTTTTTTCAAAAACAATTTCGCTTTCCTTCTTTCAAAATATTTTTGATTAACTTTTTTTTTTAAATTTGAATATTTTTGCGTTCCTTCATTTTTTTTTATTTTCCTTTTATTTTTAAGATATTGCTTTTCTCTTCAGGACCCTCATTATTACGGCAAGGTGACCGATAGATCTGAACTGCACAAGTATGAGTGGGTGCAATGGAAAGAAGTCAGTACTTTCGAACAACAATCTTTCTACAACCTTTGCCTTCCACAGAAGAAGTACACATCCAGCCAATAAACTTTTAAACCAGACTACCTGATTATTAACATTGCTATGCCTCATAGGCTGGGTAGAATTGGAGAGAATGAATAACAAATTAGTTTCGTCAATCTTTTTTTCCTATATTAAAAAAAATATGAAATATAAAAATGTAACGTCGTGTGAGAATTGATAATTCCTTTTTCTCCTAAACATTTTCTTAACCTAAGAGTCTCCATATTTCCTGTTCTCAGCGTAAGAGATGCCAAGTGTGTTGGCTAGCTCTCGAAAGGAGGGTGTGTGCTAGCAATGCTGCTCCACAGTGAGTTGGTCACGTCATACTGAGAGGAGGCAGAGAGGTTGCAGCTGAAGGGGAGCACGTCTTGTTTGCTTGGAATAGCAATGACTGTAGAGAGACTAGTTAGGAAAAATTAGCAGGTGAAAATAATTCAGAAATAGAACATGTTAGGGTAGCTACACTTAATTACTGGACACGTACAGTAATTGCAAAGTAAGCGTTATCACAGGTCACACCAATGTGACTTTTCTAAAGCAACTAAATTTCTTATATATTTCCATTAGCTATATATAGAAGTAAAAGACCATTTGACAAGGCACATACCTTATACATCAGACTAAAGCGTGCAAATATGAAAATGAATCGAAGAGAAAATAGTAATTGAATTTTGTATGTATAACTTTTTTTATGGTAATTGCAACTGACCTCAATAGTAGACAACAGAAATGTATAAAAAAACTCAAGTTTAATTTTTTATAGTTTTTGATAAAAATGAGTGAAATATGTAAATCAAAAAGCTTAACCAAATATGCCCATTACTATCCCAAATCCATATTCAAAATTAGAAGGAAATTAAATGAGCTAATTTTCATTGAAATTGAAATGACAGCAACCTGGCAAGTAGGTTGACCTGTAACTACCATAGCATTAAGCATACAATAAAGGATACATCCAGCAATGTTATCTTCAGGAGATTTCAACTTCCAATGAATGTTAGTCAAGCCTTTATACAGTGACATCTTCTTACTGAAATGAGAAACAGTGGTATAGAATGACATTATTATCTTGTAAGAGACAAAGAGAAAAGATTATTTAAACTCAGCGTTTAAAGTTTTTTCAGTTCAAGCTTTCGAATAGTATCATTTCTATTCATCATCAGGAGGAGGGACATGACTGATCATCATCATCATAGAACTGAAAAATCCTTCAGCGTTGAGTTTGAATAACCTCTTAATAATATGGATTTCACGTAGAGTTTGAATCTCAATATCTAAAGTGCAATATAAGAATAATGAAATATTATTTAACTACTCATTAGCTACAGTAAAACATATTCAATTTTGATAGTTTGTTTACTTGATGTTCTCAATAGAATCTGTTAAGTTTGTAGAAGCTTCTTGACATTGTTTGGTGGTAGATTCTATAGTTTGGTGTAAGGTTTCCTTTTCTTTCTCTGCATCTTCAATGAATTTATCCATCTCTTCCTGTGGAGGGAAAAAATTATTCAATACCAGAGGTTGGCAATGGGCATGCAAGCTTTTTTTGCATTTCGAACCCTAATTTTCGGCTGTTTTGGTTCCAAACCACCAATTAGTGAACCAGATTATCAAAATATTGGTGCAAACATTAATTCCTGAACATTTGTCAGCGAAACTCCTAACCTTAATTCAGATACCTTCCGAACATTTCCAATCCTGAATTCGACTGATTCTAAATGTAAATGAAAAGCTTTCTGATTTAAAAAAGTCATCCACAAGAGTTTGTCAACACGATCCCCGTATTGACCGACCCACCACTGGGTCCACACATGATATTGGAGAGACCATTCTTGACCCACCACAAGGATGCAAAATCAAATATACCTCACAACTTTTTACCTTTTGTCTGATGGCATTATTGATGTTATTCATGAGCAAAGATACGTCACTATTTTCTTGAGCAGCTTTCAGATATTCCAGCTCCTTCTGTTCATTTTCTTGAATCAAACTGAATTCTGGAAATAGGAAATATTAACCATATCAACATTTAATATTGTTTTGAATTTTAAAATACTATATTTTAACATGATGAACTAGAATATTTGTAGAGGTTATGGTAAACATTTCAGTTCAAGCTATCATCAAAGTGTCAATTGTAATTTAACATCATAGAAATTGAGATACTGATGAACTGAATAGGAATAAATAACAAGCTATTACTCAAACAGATTATACTAACTTAAATTAATTTGTCAAGAATAATTATCAATCCAGTAAAACTACATTGAAAAAAATAAAAGCAATAATTGTTCTGTAAATTGAAGCAACAATTGATTATTTATAACAGAGCTATTATTTATAGGATAATCATTATAGTTAGACCAATATTTAAATAATCAATATATCAAGACTAGAATAATTTATAGATTGCTAATCATTATAGCTAGCTTATAGGATAATCATTATAGCTAGCTTTTATGATAATCACTATAGCTAGCTTATAGGATATTTTTATTATTATTATTATTCTTTTAGTAGGGGTTTAACGTCTGCTTCGGAACCAAAGGCCATATCGCTGTCGTCAAAAGGAAATTAAATACAAGGGACTGGAAGAAGCAGTCAGAGAGGAAAGTGGCTCCATGAACAGAGTCACTTACCACCGTCGTTGACAATGCTCATGGATGCAGAAAAGCTACTCAGGGAATGCAGTCACTTACCAAGGAATGTGACGAAAGACGGGACACAAGCACCGGTGGCTGCACTCACGGATGGAAGAGGAAAATGAAGAGGTGATAGTAAATGAAGCCTACGAGCCTACCTAACACAAAATCTAAGACCTCATAGTTGAAGAACATAACCCTAGCGCTCTCCTCTAAAACTGCAAGTAGCGTTAAAAAAATGATAAACATGGTAAAAATGAAAAAAGACAACCCATAATCCAAATTACAACAGTTCGGGGCCCAAGGGACGCCACCACCCTTCTCTTCCATTCACCACAGACACCTTCAGGATAGAGCCCCTGGGGGCAGCTTATAGGATAATCACTATAGCTAGATTATAGGATAATTATTATAGCTTGATTATAGGATAATCATTATAGCTAGCTTATAGGATAATCACTATAGCTAGCTTATAGGATAGTCATTATAGCTATATTAATTGAAAGATAATCATTATAGTTTTTCTATTATTGATATCCAATTTAAATAACTTGCAATTCAATTGTCAGTTATTCACTAGGGATCTGATTAATTAAAGTGACATCACTTTTAAAAGTTTAAACGATTTAAATTAATTTAAAGACTCTGCAGCCAGTCACCTTGTATTTTATGTCTCAATTCCTCTTGGTTGCGTGCAATATCAGAAATATCCTCTTCCAGAATTTCTTTTAAGACTACCTGTGCCTCAGAGTAAGGACGATACGAACAAAGTCTCTCAATGCGAGCGTTCAATTCCTCCTTCTGCAACATTTCTTCAAAAAAATTAGGAACAATGACATATATTTGTCTGAAATGAAGGTGAAAAAGTCAGATACTAGTGTGTAGTTTAGTAAAATATTATTGAAGAAAAGTTATATAATTATTGAATTTCTGGGTTACTATAATAACCTAGAAAATTTATCATTAATAACAAAAAGTCTTTCTAAAATTCTAATGACTTCAAATTCCTCTCTCTCTTCAGTGTTCAATTATTATTTATTTTACATATAATGATTAATAATCTATAAAGAGTCATTATGTATTACAAGTACGTAGGTATTTCTGAATACCTAAATGGTAGTCAAATGAAAACTAGTAGGTAGTTCAGAGTCAGACTGTAGTTGTAACTAATATTTAACATTGTAATTAGGCTTGAATCTGGTTCATCATGACTTCATGAGAACATAAGAATTAATTAAGATCAGAAATTGTTAAAAATGTCTCATCTTTTTTAGACGGGGGAAATAAGAATTAATTCAAAATTTATAGCCAATTAGACATATCTTAGTTTTGACCTTTTGAAATCTAATCCAATTAATTGGCTTTAACTGACATACTCTGTAACATAGTAAATAAATAGAAAAGTATGCTAAGTTTCAAATTTATTGACAGTGAACTTGATTCCAGTCTTCAGAAAACGATGTAAACAAATGACGTCAGTCACGTCACACTAAATAAGACAAAGTAATGTCAAAATGAGAATTATATAGGCGCGGCAAGTAAATAGATAGAAATGTCAATAAACATTATGTTTGGTTAGCTTGCAGTACCTAGTAACCTAGATAACTTTTATATATTTAATACCAGTCTGGCAATTATAAGTTGGCTTATTTGCAAACTTGTAAAATGCAAGTTCCAGTCTGTATTTCGTGGTAGATTCCATCATTTTTTCCCCTTTAAATATAATATTCTGGCAAAGTCAGTGAATTTGTAGCTATTTATTCCTATGTTAGGGTAAATGCCCCACTAATCGGCACTTTAAGCGACCAGAGTCCGTTTTATCGCATTATAAATACGATATATAGTGGTAAAACTGAACCCCGATCAATATTGGAAAAGGAAACTTTGAGGAATATTTTTACGTCCTCAAAAATGCTCTACCTCTTGTTAATTGTTTAAATAAGAAGCTTATAAACATAAATCCCTTATCACTAGTAAACATCATTTGAATTTCAATAATCAGCAGTATCAGTTTGTATAATCGGCTCACTCTACCGTCTACACCAATGATCGTTAAAATTCACTTCTCGGCACTGTAGGGGGTACTGCTCTAGAATAACTTTCGGTCATTAAGTAACTGGTAAATGGTAAAGAAACATTTACATTGTCTATCAAATTTATATTATTTTAACCGACATAAACAGAAATTTAACAATAAGGTGAATATTACAAATATGAAAACTGTGAAGATAAGATTAACATGTTGTTATTATTATATATAGAACTGCTTGCCGTTAATCCAATCTAATAGGAGTTAGTCATAATTAACATATGTGATAAATATTTATATCTTTCCACTAAGTACTGAGCGTATGAGAACTTGAGTGGTTTCTCATATAATTGTAAATTGAAATAATAAATTGGTTTTCAAAATACATCACAAAATACGATATATGTGTTCAGCTAATGTTATATATCACAATAATATTATCACATAGATTCATTTGCTCAGGTACAGTCAAAGAAAAGCGTATCAATAATATATTTTTGACAGTTTACTAATTTCACATTCGCAAATATTATTTTTACCAATTGTAATGTTTGTAGATATTTTATAATTGGTTTGGGTACATGACGATAAACTTAGAGAATTGGAAAATAATAGGACATAAGATAACAGTGATTAGATAAATTAATATAATTATAGACTTTTCTTTGATTCAGTAAAACTCTTCTATAGTGAACTTCAACTAGTTCACTATAGATTTTTAATAAGATGAATAGAAAACGATCATTTTCATGACAGACTATAGTGAATAATTTATTTCTTTTTAAAATAAATTCTATATACAGAATATTTTATTTCTCAGAACTCTAAAAATCAGGATGGTTCACTACACTTGACTTCATTATAGAGGAGTTGCACTGGTAGAACTCCTCTTTCATGAAATTGACTAATTTACTATATGCAGATTCATAGAAAACTTACGAATTTTTGTGGCAGACTAAACTAAATATTTTCGCTATAGATGTAAGTTCGCAATGCAGGAATCTACTATACTGTTATACATGATGATTTACTATACTGTTATACATAATGATACAGGAGTTCACTATAGAGGAGTTCCACTGTATTACCTACAATGAGGTATTTACATAATAAAATATATAAATTAGGAAATAATAGAAACACAATGAATCATTTAATTGTTACTTATTTTTACTGCATTGATTGTATTTACATTTGCGCATCGCTATAATTGAGCTTAGGTCCACGTATAGTTCGAACAGGTACTGCTGACGAATCCGATAGTTTTTACTTGCAGCAAAAATGTTGTGATATTGTTGAACCGGCCCTGTGCCGATTTTATGATTGAAGATTCAAGATTCGACACCCATGGATGCCGATTCTTAGATTACATGAAATCCGGCACCCATGACGATCAATGAAATTTATTGGAATAACTTCAAAATAATTGAATTATTACCTTGTAATTAACATTCCTGACATAAATATATACATAAAATGTAAAGTTACTTTAATGTATAAAAGTCCACTAATCGGCACAGGGGGCTGATTTAACAAAAACTCCATATTCCGTGATTAAAACGTCGGCACCCCAAAAATATAATAAATAATGCCTGTAAAACATTAACTGAAATATCACACTCCTTCTATGATCTAAAGGAATGGAAGAACAGAAAAAGCAATGGCTTATACCATATTTTCATTTAGAAAAGAGATAATCTTTATAGCATGTCACTAGCGAATTCAACAGTTGAAAGCTCACGTCTGGAATCACTCTCAACAAAAACTAATGATGAACAGTTGTTATTTGACATATGTCTGTGATATCTTTATCACTTATTAGCTGAAACCTAAACCAATGCAAAAAAGTGATGTTTCAAAGCGAGCGAGTGATTGGCTGAAGTCTTATTATTTTGAATTTCTGTGTGTGGGTGCCAATTCAATACACTCTTACCCTACCATTAATTTTCGGTGAATAAATTGGGAAAACCGAAAATGTTGGTGGATCAGCCAAATTACTGGAAATTTTGGGGGGATTTTTTCATCTTTTTGTAAAAGTCAGTGGGATTTTGTGCACCAAATACAGACTGGTGCAAGTTGGAACCTAGTAACCTATTGTACTTACAATGAAGCACTTGAATGACCATTATCTAACAATATAAACCTGATTGCCTTTGCGGATGGCTTGAGGCTTTGCCTATAGTAAAATGTTATTTTAAGCACAATTTGATGAATGACATTTTCAATAATTTTTTTTATTTAATCAGGTAAATGCAAATGTATATTAAATCCCCAGTCTGCAGAATATGGAACATTTTTCTAAGACTCTATGCGGGAGTTTTTGATTGAATTTTAGAAATTTGAGATCTCTGCGGGAAATCTTGAATTAATTCCTATGTTACCATTAATTTAGCTACGGGATATTTTGAATTAATTTCTATGTTATAATGTTACCATTAATTTAGCTGCGGGAGATTCTGAATCTGCTGCTGAGAGTCAGAGAGTAACTGTCTCTCAAATTAAAATCTCAGCAAGAGAAGAGACACATTCTGCAGACAGGTTAAATCCTATAGTCACCTTCACTCTATCAGAGATTTTGAAGGCTATTAAGTTGATTATTATCCAAGTAAAATAGTATGTCTCATAAACTCGCCATTTGTCTCTCCAGCTCTCTGCAAAATTCTCTCCAAAATGATCAAATTTTCATAAATTCTCTCCAAAATAACATTATAGCATAGAAGAAAAATCAATAAAATCATAAAACTCGCCATTTCCATTTGCATAAATTGCATTTGAAGGGCTCAAAATAAACAGTCTGCAGATTGTAGAATGCGTCTCTTCTCCAGCAGAGACTTTAATTTGAGAGACAGTTACTCTCTGACTCTCAGTTGCCAGTCTGTATTTCATGGTAAATTCCACCGACATGTTGGTGGAATTTTTCCTCCTGTGAAAGTAATATTCTGGCAAAATCGGTGGATTTTTAGCTATTTATTCCTAAGTTACCATTAATTTTCGGTGGGAAAATGGAGAAAATGTTGGTGGATCAACCAAATTACTGGAAATTTATGGTGGATTATTTCTGATTTTTCAAAAAGTCAGTGGGTTTTAGTGCACCAAATACAGACTGGCTCAGTTGCAGGTTCAGAATCTCCCACAGCTTAATTAATGGTAATATAGGAATTAATTCAAGATCTCCCGCAGAGATCTTTAATTTCCAAAATTCAATCAAAAACTCCCGCAGAGTCTTGGAAAAATGTTCCATATTCTGCAGACTGGCAAAATAACTGTCACAAACTCGCCATTCAAATGGCGAGTTTGGACATGTTTCATTACTTGGATTATTATAGTACCTATGTGAATAGAGTGTAAGACGTGATAAAAACAAAATTTTATTTGAGTTAATATCCATGAAAATGCACATTTAACTGAATAATAGCACAATTTTTATTTGAAAATCACTTGTGTTACGTCACTCATTTTAATCTAGGGATGTCACGTCCATGTAGTATTTTCGGATGTTCCAATATTGTACTTGGCATCCTCATCCTGGAATAATCCAGACTGTATTTCATGGTAAATACTAAATTCCAATAATATTCTGGCAAAGTCAGTGGATTTTTAGCTATTTATTCCTATGTTACCAATAATTTTAGGTGGAAAATGGGTAAAATGTTGGTCAGTTAAATTACTGGAAATTTATGGTGGATTTTTTCATCTTTTTCAAAAAGTCACTGGAATTTTGTGCAGTGCCAGAATGCACGTTCAAACTGTTTTCGAGAGAGCGTTTATAATGACGTCAGCGATCAATGGACGAGATTGGTTCAATTTTTACGACTGTGTAAACGTTCGATCTGGACATCTAAGCTTCTTTTTATTCAATGTTCTCTGGTTACGACGTTCTGTGGTTACGACTTTCACTGTTTCACATTTGTAAATTTCAAATATTGCGGTTGAACAGAACGAAAATATGTACAGCAAGGTTACTGTGAATAGAAAATGATAAGAAATCGGTTAGGTACCTAAAATTAATAACAAAATTTAATCGAAAGGAAATAGGTAATTTATCTTTTGCAGAATAAAAAAAAGCTATTTGGTAAATTCCTAGTTATCGACCGTTTCCAAATTTTCGATCATAGAAAAAGAAAATAGCCATACCGGGCAACCTATGAGCTATATATAATTTAACATTTTAGAATTAGGTACCCATCCAAGCAAATATTTTTTATTTATTCCACGAGGCTATAGTGCTTCTTTTCACTTTGTTGGAAATCACATGAAATTTGATAGCATAAATTCAATTGTGTCTCATGATTTTAAAAACAAAACTACGTAAATAGGCGGATTTCACTTACGACTTTCTAAATTTCAGTCCTAAGAAAAAGAATGTAGTACACCGTTTGTTAACTTTGTTTCGAATGTCATCTAGGTATAATCCGTATGCACTTGGACGAATGACATTCATATTTGACAATAAAAGGAAAGAAAATTTGGCCAAATATGGCTTTTTATTTAATGTGAATCAATATTATGAAATGAACCCTCTGTTTAATCCAAGAAAATATTTTTATTGCTTTATTCGACGAGGCTAATGTTTCTCTTCATTTTACTGCAAACTGCATCGAATTTGGTAGCATATTTTTAATTTTATATGCTTTTAAAGATTTTTACAATCAAAACTCTACAAAACCTATTTTACTTCCGACTTACTAATTTAAGAAATTTTCAGCCTGAAGAAAAAGAATGTACACTATATGTTTTGATTGTCAACTAGGTACTAGTTTTATTAAATCCATTTAATATTCGTGTAAAGGTAGGTATAAAAATGAATGAACTTATAATAGAAACGTTTATATACTTTAGGAAACAATTAATATCTAAAATAATTTGAATAAAGGCCGAAAACGCATGGTTTGTTTATAAAATTCAAATTTGTAATCAAAACAAAGAGTGTACAATCTTCTTCTTGAGCATCAGATTAGTGATTCGCTCAATTGTTGCTCACAAAGTTTTAAAAAAACTTTAAAAACAAATTATATAATATATACTGAACCAAATTGTATGCGGTTTGCAGAATAATGATCGTAGACCTTAGTTCTATAATATTATGTTATAAACTCATTTTTTTCCCGGAGCTTGGAGAGGACCTTTAATTAAATTATTATTTCCGTGGAAATGAAAGTTAATATCAAAAATATAATTTTCATATGTCAAGGTCAATTGGTGCTCCTTCGTAGATTCCCTTTACAGCTGGTCCGTCCTCCTATTCACTTTTCCTTTCAGGTTTTCACCTCTGCCATCACAAAAAAAAAAAAAACAATTCACTTTTTATTTCAAATTTTCAGCACTTAAAACTAACTGCACATAGATTAATTTCTCAACATTAAAACACTTATCACTAAATTTCTTTTCACTAGCACTAATTTCTTATCACTTGCACTAATCTCTTTTTCTTTTCACTAGCACTTCACCTTTCACTCCACAACTCCACCCTCAACCACAGCTTCCCCTCTCTCCCTCCGTCTCCACATCCTGTAGAGCACTCTCCTACTTTCTCTCACTTCAACATCTCCAAACAGGAACCCCCCAACAACCTCATCCACATCCTCTTTTCTCGGTCTCTGCAGTTCAATTGCCTCATTCCTTATCTCCTCCAGCACCCCACAATGTGCACAATGTTTGTCCATATTACTAACTTCAAACATATACCTATTGCTTAAAAATTAGTATTTTTTCATCATGGATTTCTTTGTAACAACATAGGTATAAGGGAGGGAAAAAAAAAGCTTCTTTTCAATGACTTAAATCGTGGACAGAGAATTAGGCACGACCAAATATAGACAATTTTTTCATTATAAATCATTAAACAGGACATTCAAAACTATTTCTTTACACTTTCTAATTTGTTGTCCGCTTCTAAAGAATAACAAGAAATTTATAGATGTGTATGGTAAGTTGTATCACAAATACAGACTAATCACATAGATATTTCTGAACATGCGTAGTCATATTCTGTCCACGGCAATCGGCACCATTCTCACTGTTGTCCATGACTGTTGTACCACAGTACAGAGAAGATATTCTGTTTACTATGAGTACTACTACTATTCTGTTTACTATGAGTATGGCTTTCCATTCGCAGTTATGCCAGAAACCATTGGCTTGACATATCTTACTGTGAAACAAAGTTGGTCCGTGTGCGGAATGTCCGGAGAAAATACAGATTGTCTTTAGTCTCGAGGTAGCATAATAACTCCGGCACTCCCTGGGCCGCTTTTCATTTGAGGTTTTATGCACATGAGTAAAGTATTTTTTTTTCAAAATTAACCTTCAGCCTCATAGAATTTTTTTTATTTCGTAAACTCACTGTTAATGCATTGACATTCTGAGCTGCCTATTGCTGCCCATTTTTTTTTGTTTCATAAGTAGGGATGTGAGGTTGTGCATATTGCATATATGCAGTCCTCTGCATATATTTCAAGAGCATATAATAAGCACGTGTGCATATATGCTAACCGAGAAATATGCACTTCTTGGTCAATTTTTCGATATCGGTTCGAACCCATAGCGGTGGAAACGGCAGGTAGCTATGGTGAAACGACAGGCGCACTCCTTACTGAAATCGGCCGTCGCATTACCGACGTCACTGATGATGTGAGAGAGACCTTTTGGTTAGAGCAGAGAGTTGGTTTGGCAGTTCAGAGGGGCAATGCTTTCAGTATCCTGACGTCAGTCAAGGAGAAGTATGATGACCGCAGTTTGGGTGTTGCCCTGTGACCTGCTATAGGCACCTCACAGTCGTTTGGAGGCCACTACCATTGGCGATGGTCGGAGCCATGGTCGTAGAGCAGAGAAGCTTATCTTTCATTTTTTAATGTTCATTGTCTTAATAAAGATAATTACTTTTTTTTTTAATTATTTAAAGAAGGTTTGCTTCTTCTGGCAGGGGCCTTTTAAAAAAAAAAAAAAAAATTTAACATGTATATGTCTAATCTATGCCGTTTTCTTCTGGACCCCTGCATAGAAAACGATTTTAACTGTGGACACAAGTAAATTTTATCAAACTAATTATTCAAATTTATAAAGTTTGTAGGTGGAATATTGAAACTACAAATGTATTAATAAATAATATGACACTTAATATTTGTAAATACTAGTAGTTATTGATAAATAAATGAGTACGTACAATTATTTTAGAGAGTTGTACTAATCAAAAAAATATCAAAACTTATAGCACTTATATGCATATAATTTTGTTTGAGTAATTAAACTCGAAACGGTTTAAATTTACCACTCAATAACTTAATGTCGCTGCGTATAGCTGGGGATACTTTAAGTTTAAAGGGAACCGCTGGTCTAACAAGATGGTTTATGATTTTCGAGTCATGACTAAAGTAATGAACGGAATGTGATATGTGAATGTAGGATAGTTTAGAAGACTGAATTTGCACCTCTTGTTTCTTGTGAAGTAGAACGGGTGTTTTTCCAGTACAAAAATACATGAGCAGATAATAGGAGATTCACTGTTGGAAACCTGAAATACCATTTAACAATAAAGTCCAATTCCATTGTTTGAAATTGAATGTGTATATTTGAAATTGAATGTGTATATTTGAAATTGAATGTGTATATTTGAAATTGAATGTGTATATTTGAAATTGAATGTGTATATTTGAAATTGAATGTGTATATTTGAAATTGACTTACTATTAAAAAAGTTTAAATTTGAAACAGCTTTGTTATATTTTGTTTTCAAACGTTAAACATTTCACAGTAAAATTTAAAACTTGAGATTACACCTTCGATTTATTGCAAGTTCCATTCAAACCACCAAAGTACAATTACATTCAAAACATAACTATATACAGATTAACTTTATTTTAAATTCCGTAATTAACTTTGGGCATATAATATGCACACTATATTGAATAATTTCTGGCATATAAAATGCATATTTCCAATGTGCATTTTGGTTCAGCATATATGCACATTGACTTTTTGCATATTATATGCAGAAATAGGCATATAATATGCTGCATATAGAGTAAAAAATTATGCATATTTTATGCTGCATATTGTCACACCCCTATTCATAAGTAATCTCTTTATTCTTTAGTTGTTTTTAATATATTAGGAGTGAATGGGTTGTAAAAGAGATATTCATAATAAATATATATTAAAAATCTCATCGATGTTACACTAACACAAAATGAAGTGTCCAAAACTAATTCATTTCACAACAAATAACAATTAGAATAATGCATCAAATGCAGTAGAATGAAATACATGAGAATATTAATCACTAGCAACATCTAATTAAAATGCATAACTATTTAATTAACTAATTCTGTGATGCATGCAATACTGACAGAGAACTTTCAGAACTTTGATATCTGAAAGAAAACGCGTCATCTTCAGGTGGGGGACTCGTACTAACAAATAATATATACCACTAAAAAAGAATAAAAGTCACTTCCTAAAATCTCACCAATTTTGGAAAATTAACTGATTGTTCTTTGAGATTCAAGCATCGGAATTTAAAAGTGTATTATCATTCAAATCTAAAAAAAAGTTACATACTTATATGCAGCATGTAAATAATTACAAGTGTAATCTTAAGTAAAATTTAGAAAACACATTTAAGCCGAAAGATAGACACGGAAATTAGCTACCTATAATAAAATACAGAAAACTTTAATGAAATGCAGTCACTATCAATAATTCTAACACAGATAAACTTATTATGCTATTTCTATACAGAAAAGGCATACCTATCAAGTTACTTTCTATTGATTTATAATGCCTCTAGTTAGGTACTTGACAGTGTTAATAATTACTTTGAATTAATAATCACTTTAGCGTTTGATACAATGCATGCTTTAATAATAAGTGTTGAAGGAGACTTAGCAAAGAGGCATTAAAGTTATCAGTGTTCATTGTACAACTAGGATCAAAATGTCGGTGCCAATCAACCTATTAAATACTTTAAGATGTTTCTGTATTGTATTAAATTTATAAAATTAGAATGTGTTCTGAAACAAAAAGAAATACTTGAGTAGCAAACTTGAATTTTAGACCTCTAGGCATGTACATAAGAGCTATGAGCCACAATAGCTTCATCAGCTATAGTTAAACAGGTAGATTATCATTCAGGGCTAGGTAGCTAAGCAAGATATGCAGACATTTAGTCAACAAGACGTTTCGTTAACGAAATATTTACTTTGTCTTGATATGTAATTTTGAACCTTTCAACATAAATAGCCGGTTTGAAGTTTGTTGTACTGCTCACTTCATGATTGTTTAATGACCTGGCAGGGGATTCGGGGAGCGGCAGGCCCCCAATAATATTCCTCTTTTACAAAAGTTCGTCAACGAAGTGTCTGTCTCTTCAGGTTAACATTACTCTCTCCACCATCGCATTTTAGTTAGCGGTTTACTGGCCCTTTAAAGTCCAGGAGACTTTGTTCAAGGCCTCTAATCCTTAACCTTAAGGTAAGGCTTCACATCGACATACTCCTGTCCCGTTGAGAAGTGGTGTGCCAGTCTGTTGAAGTTAGGTCTCCTGGTGCAGTTCAGGTGCCAGCAGGAGAGCATTATCTTGTACACCGCATCACTGCACAGATCTGGCTTGGGTAACCGCTCTCCATTCTCCAACAGAGAAATTACCTGAAACAAAAAGAGTATAGTGTATTTAGTTGACAGAACGAAAGTTAAAAATCATTAGAATTACTATGAAATATACTAACCTAATTTACTAAAAGAAATAAATAAATTACATATGGCCATTGTTTTTTATGGCGCTTCAATATCCTGAAGTTTTACCTTCTTGATTTCTTTATAACACAATATTTTTATTACGAAGTTAGAAGTCTAGTGGCTACTATCAAACATTCTCAGAAAAAAAATCATGACTATCTTTTTGAGATGGAATTATTTCTGGAGTAAAAATCAAAGATGACTGACATAAACTGCTAGGGTAAATTACGAATTATCGGTCAGTTTCTTATCTTCGGTCATATAAGAAAAAACGATATTATAATTTTCATTTAATTTTTAATATTTGTTATTATTAAAAAAATTAAATAAAAATTATAATATTGTTTTTTCTTATATGACCGAAGATAAGAAACTGACCGATAATTCGAATCTAGATGAAATAAAGTATTTATGTGCAAATGTAGAAGCAAAATGGAGTTGCTATAGACTATAGAAGGGGCTGCTTTACCTTGTAACCAGGCAGGTCCCCATAAGGTTGGTCCCCGTAAGTGTACATTTCCCAGAGAGTCACTCCATAGGACCACACATCACTACTGTGTGTGAACTTGCCATAGTTGATACTCTCCGGGGCATTCCTGAAATAATGTATACATTTATATGAAAAATATTATATTATTACACTGTAGGGTGAGTTATTAATTATCAGTTAGTTCCACATCTTCGTTTTTGTATGAATAAACTATATAATAAAAATGATTATTTAATTTTTATTTATTATCGTTTTATCTTAGGATGTTATGAACTATAATTTCAAATGATAATAGCTATACCTATATATTTCAATAACTCTGAAATAACATTGTTTCTTTTTCAAAAGTATCGAATGATGTTAATTGGTTACATCCTCTCTTTTAACCCTTACCCTAAAAGTCCGTTAAAATATCATCGTAAGACATTCTTATTGTATCCGTAGGATTAGTATTGAATATAAGGCCTAGGTATATAATGAGCTGTTTGTAGTCGATTCGAAAATAAGCCTAAATCTGATGCTTTCCTGTCTTAGTTTTTTGGTCCTCTGTTAGATTGGCTCTAGACTTTGTGGAGTTAACAACCACAGAGCACTCTACATTAACCCACTTTTCGATTATCCGCAATAAGTCCATATTTGCCAAACTGTGTATTTTTATATTTGTGCCTATAATAAAATTGAACCGGTCATTAACCGCTTTCATTTCCTGTGTAATTGATAGACATTAATTAGATCAGTTACTAAATTATGGAAATAAAGAATAAACAATTGGTTCTGAAGGGATAAATTCACATATATTCCCATTAAAATTTGAAAGTCTAGTGCCAATTCTCAAACCCAAGAAGTGATCATAACAAGGAGACCGAAGATGTAGAACTGACCCTTAATTCGTAACCTACCCTACTCGGATAGTGAGTAGTAACGTAGATCATGAACCAGTCTGCCATTTGAAAAAATTAGACTGACCTATTGACCTGTGAGAACACCCACTTTCCGAGTACTGTGTTGTCATTCATTTTCTATTTATGTACCAATATACATATTAAGAATGTTCCTTACCATTTTAAAGGCCATTTGCCCCCTTTACTGGCCCGATAGTAGTCCGTATCCTGGCCCGTTGCGCGGGATAGACCGAAATCAGTGATTTTGACTAGAGTTGTTGAAGAGAGAAGTAGGTTGCGACACGCCAAGTCTCTGTGAACGAACTTCTTCTTCTCGAGGTACTGCATTCCTATAAACAAATGAACACACTAATAACTGATTATTATTACACACACTAATTAGCAATATTTGGCAAGCATTGGAATTGGACTGAAAAGGGATATTCTTTGAATGTTCTTCATTGTAAGACTTCATCTTTAGTGTAATATTAGTTGTAGCTATCTGTAATATTCGTAAAAAAGTAATTTTCAAGTATTTCAAAGCTGTTCTGTAACCTTCAAATAATTCAAGTAACTAGATAGCTAATGAAAACCCTGTAGTTTTTTCACTGAAAAATTTCCTTCATCTTAACTGCTTCATTTTTCATTTCGACACCTATTTATGTTTTTAAATCATTCTGGTGAAATTATTGGAGAAAATTGTTTTCCAATCTCTCCCAATAGAAAAAGACAATCAAGCCCCAGTTCACTTACCTAGAGCCGTCTGCGCAGGCCACAGTTTGAGGTGGAACTTGGGGTCAATTTGGTCAGGATGGTCCAGTAGATAATCCAAAAGGGAGCCCATGGGGGCAAGCTCTTGAACCTGAATGTGGTAAATAGTATTATAGGAGATAAACAGTGATTGGAGTAAAAATAGCTTTTTTACTTTGAAATAGTTTTACAATAGTCTCAAATTTTGAATAAAATCATCCAGCAAACGAATAAACAGAGACTGAACTGAAAAACATAACTTCTTTGCCGGAATAAACCGATAACGTGAGTGTGATCAGCAATGCAGAAAAAGCCCTGCGTAACTTACCATAGCTATAGGGGGTCCATGGCACACCCCCAACAGTTTGATGATGTAGGGGTGGTTGAGGTCCATCATCAGTTTAGCCTCCTGGAAAAAGTTTACTATTGTGTCACCTTCTGTGGAGGAATGAAGCGTCTTCACCGCCACAGACATCTGGAGAAAGAAAAAAGAAAAGTTAATTAAATGGAGCCTCATGGAGGATTCAAAAGCTTCGGAAAGTAAATACAAAGGAGTACAAAGAAGCAGCCAGACAGGAAAGTGGTAAATCGAACAAAGTCACTTAACACCTGTTAGTGACAATGCTCATGGATACAGAAAAGCTACTTCGTGTATGCAGTCACTAATCAAAGAATGTGACAAAAAGGGACACAAGCACAGGTGACTGCATTCACGGATGGAAGAGGGAAATGAAGAGATGATGGTAAATGAACAGAAAAGAGTAAATGACTGTAAATGTTGTCCTAATATAATAATAAGTTAAATAGCACATCACTACATCTCAGTTGCTCCCTAAGGGTGTCACCTGGTCCCCAGCAGGACTGGTCCACACCCCCCTCAGTACAGATCCGAACTCCCCCTCTCCAAGCGTCTCCCCCACCTTCAGGCTATTCATGTCAATGCGACCACAGATCTCGTGGGTCTTGTTACCATCCAAAGTCGGGGTGGTGGCTGCGAAATGAGAAGTAATAATAGCCTAATGAATAAACAATAAGACCATTAAAATACCATAGTAGGTTTCATGAATTAACAATAAAATATGACAATTACAATCCCACAACTCTGATCACCATTTCTTGTGGACCATTCTTGGTTGTAATGTAAGCTAGTAGTAGCTAATGAGAATTTTGCAATTAACGAAATTTCAGGTCAGTGGCAAAATAAATAATTTGGATAAAAACCTAAAAGTATCCTATTTTTGTAAGTTGAAAATTGTAACACTATTAAATTTAAATAGTAGCTAAAGTTGTTGTTGTTGTTCACACCTTTGTTGTTGTTGCTTGTGTTGGGTGAGAGACTATCTGCTGCAGAAGGTGACGCAGACGGTGCTGACGAAGGAGAGAGTAGGTTGAGGGTGGTGGGTCTTAGGGACAACTCATCGAAAGCAGAGGAGAGGCGAGATGTACCTAAAGGGGAGACAGAAAAACTTAGCAAGCTGTGAGTTCATAAAGGAATTTTATATTAAATTCTGCTTGTATTTATTGGAAAGATATTGTCTTTAAACAAAAATTCTGATAAATAATATGTTTACAAGAAAGGAAATTCAAATGAATATTCAAATAAATAAATTATTAATTCAGAGTATAGTATAAGTTTTTCAATTTATAATCTATCTTCAATTCTTCAATATATATTGTAGATCTCTTTTTGCAGAGCTGTTCCTACCATTATTACATAATCGTTTCGACGCAATAATTATTTTCGGTAGGAGATGAACTGTATAGACTTTTCTTATTTGATAATGGAATTGCTGAACTCTAAAAATTGGTTAATACTTTCAATACAATAATGAATATTGTAGGGCAAAGTAACCAGTGACCAAAAAGAGCGTAAGAAGCTGAATAGTTATTCATAAAGTTAGCATTTCCTTCTGATTGTAACCTTTATACATATGGTGTTTATACATTTAATTATATATTTGGCATTAACTAAAATAATTTGGATCCATTATAGCCAACCCAATTTCTTGTCACCACCCATCACTACCATTTCTTTTTCTGTGTGTATGACTCTAATACAGCAATGTTTCATAGTATGGATTAGGAATCGTGTGGAAACATCTAAAATTTGAAGTAATCACTAAAGGTAACATGAACATAATTAAATATTAATAGTTAATACATTAACGAAAGAGATCACAGTGTGAAACATGGTGTGCCGTATATAAAGATTTCTAAATTGAATTCTATAAGCTGAATTTTACGATAAAATTGATTATTTAAATATGGGTATTTATTTGTTTTCAAAATTGTACAGAATGCTATGTTTCATTTTAGATACAGCCACATACGTAACAATTGAATTGAAAAATCAAACACTCATAAAATTTCTTACCTATTCAATAACCTACTCTATATAACAGCATAATATATAATTTTGCAATATTAAGAAATGTTACTGCAGTTGCACAAAATAATTTAAAACTATTATGAAATACTAAACGTAAGTACATTGTACAATATACTGTCCTAATATATACGCCACGTCACTCCAAATTAAAATATTACTATAGTCAGTTATATAATAATTTCTTTGAACCCTTGTTCGTAGAAAACAGAATATTGTAGGGATAATAATTATAAAAATCTAACTTCGGGACATGACTCGCACTTATTACCCGTTTGTTGTAAGTGTGAGTCGCGATTTTGTAATAAGAGCGGGGCAGTCCTGTATTTGAGAAAGTAAAAATATAGCAATGATAAAATTTCAATGAACAAGTTCTAGAAATCTTCTCACCAGCGGCCGCGTGAATATCTTCCCTGCTGGATTCTATTGACAGGAGGGGCCGAGTGTCAGCGTGCTCTGAAGCTGTCAGTTGCCAGCATGACACCTGCCTGCTGTCAGAAGATGTGCAGCTGTCCTGCGCTGTTGACTAGGAGAAGAGGAATAGTAAGTAGCTATTAGAAACATAGAATTAACTAGTAGCTAGCTACTGGATTAGTCAACTAGTCGCTATTAGTTATTTAACTCTAAAGGGCAGTACACACGAAGGGTTTTTATAATCTTTCCACCAGACTTTTTGCTAAGCTCCTCCTACTTTTTCCACAAGAATAAAAAAAAAATGATATAGCTAATTGTTATTTATTTTATTGTTTTTCTTATATTGTCGAGGAAAAAGTAGGAGGAGCTTAGCAAAAAGTCTGGTGGAAAGACTTGAAAAACCCACATGTGTACGGCCCTTCAGCAGCACTCACCAGAGGGCGGATGAGTCTGCCAGTACTCTCAGATGGTGAGACAGGGTGTGAGAGAAGGGCAGGCAGACCATCCTGGTGTCTGGTGTGGTGGTCTACTAGTTGCTCAATGGAGGGGAACAGAGGACCATCATCAATGTGGTAGTTATCGTCCCTCTGAGAGATAGAGTACAAAAATCACTATTGTTGTCTTGCATAGAAAAATATAGCCCTATTAAAAAAAGGAAAGTATAATTAATAAACAATGCTTGAATAAAGTTCCTAAACCTCATTTCAGTGTTTAGTTAACATTTTATGAGTTTTTAGATAGCTATTAGATTTTATTATTTTAACGAAAGAGTTTACAGTGTGTAGAGGTGACGCAGTTGCTACTCCATTAGAACATATTCTTAAAATGCACTTTTTGGGAGTTTAACTGCAATATAATAGAACAGTTAGAGGTTTTAGATGGCAAATTACCCTGTTAAAACCTCTTGAATGCTCCATAGCTAGTCAGTTTGACTCACCCCTTTGACCACCTCGAAGTGCTGTGTGTGTCCCTTGTGTCTCAGGGAGAGTACACAGCGAGATGTGCGGTCGGAGTTCCTCACTAGAAACACAGCTCCTCCCTCTGCACTCTGACTAGCCTCTGCCCGGGACAACAACTGGTGACACAGAGACCTATTCAGGGGCCCGTGGTGGTAACTAGACAGGGGCAGCTTGGGTGGGGCGGGGGTGTGCCTCACTGTGGGATAAACAAGAGAGTCACTTCAGAATATAAGTGATGAAGGTAATACTTCATGTGTGAAATATCAGGGTGACGATTATACCGAAGAAAGATAAAAGTAACACATGTAGGTATATATAAAAGGTAAAAAAGTTGTTATATAAATTAGTCTTAGTTATATTTACAACATTGCATGTGCTACTCACTATATCTAATGAAAAGTTTAATAATTTTAGTACGGGCTTACGGCTGCTTTGGAATCAAAGGCCATATCAAAACACAAAATCTAAAACCTTGTAGTTGAGGAGCATAACTGTATCCTCTAAAACTGCAAGTAGCGTTAAAAAAATGATAAACATGGTAGAAATGAAAAAAAAGACAATACATAATCCAAATTCCAACAGTTCGGGGAAAAAATGTGCTCCTCTCCTTTCCTTCTTTTCCACCTAGGGGGCAGTTTTTTTAACAACGAATGAGGCATTATTTTCATATAGCTAACCAAAACTGATCGAAATTATAACAGGTAGCTACTGTCTGCATTTTAAGAACAAATACTGCTTACCCAGTAGGTGGTATATATCCATGGCACTGTGGGCAGTAGCCAAGTCTGCTGGTGTTTGGTTGTCACTATTCCTTGGTTTCACAGGAGCTCCACTGGCCAGTAGCACCTCCACACACTCCAGACTGCGGGAAGCTGTGGCCTCGTGTAGAGCAACCTCCGCTGAAACAAAAATTGGATTAAACATTTCTAAAGTAGCTATATGTAAAATTTTCAAACTAGATCTAACATTTCAAACTAGATCTAGCATTTTCAAACTAGAAGAATATTTCAAACTACATCCTCACCATTGGCTCTAGCTCTCCACTGTATAGCAGACTGATCTTGACTGATGAGCAGACGTGCAATGTTGGCTTTGTTCTGTCTGCATGCGTACTGTCAAGGGAAGAGCTTCTTTGAATAAATAGGCAATACAAACACACTAGTTACACTTAAGAAATCATTTCAAATTATTAGAATAGTTTCAGTGCCAGAAATTAGTTGACTAATCTAATATAAAGTAGCTAGCAGCAATAAAATAGATGATAGCATTTCTAAGCCTCTGTTATAACTCTAGTATCTTCAAATGAAATTAATCTGATTAAATGCATTGAAAATATAACAAACAATGACATTATATTAGTGGCTATATAGACATATTAATTAACTAGCTACCTATATGAATAATTGATAACTGTTTCATCAAACTCCAAATAAAGTTTTGAATCAAATTAAAAGCATTGTTAGTAACCAAAATCTGAACATTTTCAAACATCTTGACCCACATGAAGTGGTGAGAGGCCCTGGGTGTCCCGTATCTTGACCCTTGCCCCAGCTTTCAGTAGCTCCGACACAATCTCCTCATTGTTAACCAGACAGGCGAGGTGGAGGGCGGTGAGTCCTTCGGGTGTGCGGGCGTCAACCTTACGGTAACCTGACTTGAGCAACTCCTGAACTACAACCACATTCTCTGAAAAAAGGATGAGAAGACTTTAGAGGTGAGCACATTATGTACACTGTACAGTCAATGAAAAGTGGGTAAATAACAAGTTCACATTCCTATTTCATTTAGGGATGTGAACTAGGAAGGGGGTATTTTTAAATTACTTTTTTCTTGAATTTAATTACCTTTTTTATTTGAAAATCTAAAATCTTAACTACATATTTATAATAGCAAAAAGAAATATTCAATAAATTTCATCATTCATTAATGTATAAATCACCTATAAAATAGAGACCTAAAATAGGATGTTTACCCCCTTCCTAGTTCACGTTCCTAAATGAAATAGGGATATGAACTAGGAATTTACTAAAAAGTGCATCTGAAATGATTTTTTCATAGTTTACTAATTTCATATTTCCAAAAAGAAACTTTACTATTGTGATGCTTGTAAATATTTTAGAATTAATCTGGGTACATGATGACAAATTTGTAAAAATAATATGAAATTATAAAACTGAGATTTGTGAAAATAACATTAAATTTATCAAACTGCGACTCTTCACTGATAGTACCTATTTGATATGAAGCTAATTATTTTCTATTTTAAGAATTATATAACAAAATATGACTGTTAATTAGAAGAACAATTTGGATCTATTCCATATATAATAGAATATTTACTCAATTTAAAAATTTCAAAGATTATTATTTTTTCATTAGGTACCCAATGAAAACCAATTAAAGATTTTCTTCACTGTGCCAAAATGAGATATGCTAAAAAATATTTTAAATTAATGCAACAAACTAAATAAAATAATAGCCTTTAGTTAACTAAATGAACGAGTTAGCCAATATCAATGTGGAGTGACTACAACATTCTAGAGAACATTAGTAGCTAATTAATTAAACTCTACCAAATTTAGCCATTAGCTAATTCATAGCTGTAAAAGTTAGCTAGGTGATAAAATAGCAATATAGAATTAACTCAGTGAAGATACATTTATTAGGTGTTTAAATTAATGCTTGCATCAGAGCCAAAAGACATCAAATATAAGAAACTGAGTAAAAAATTGGAAAGGAAAGTGGCTCGTTTACTAATATTATTTTTTTTTAGTAGGGGTTTAACGTCTGCTTCGGAACCAAAGGCCATATCGCTGACGTCAAAAGGAAATTAAATACAAGGGACTGGAAGAAGCAGTCAGAGAGGAGAGTGGCTCCATGAACAAAGTCACTTACCACCGTCGGTGACAATGCTCATGGATGCAGAAAAGCTACTCCGTGAATGCAGTCACTTACCAAGGAATGTGACGAAACGGGACACAAGCACCAGTGGCTGCACTCACGGATGGAAGAGGAAAATGAAGCCTATCGAGCCTACCTAACACAAAATCTAAGACCTCGTAGTTGAAGAGCATAACCCTAGCGCTATCATCTAAAACTGCAAGTAGCGTTAAAAAAATGATAAAAATGAAAAAAGACAATCCATAATCCAAATTACAACAGTTCGGGGCCCAAGGGACGCCACCCCCCTTCTCTTCCATTCACCACAGACAGCTTCAGGATAGAGCCCCTGGGGGCCCGTTTACTAATATCTCAAGAATATCATAGATTAGCTAAATGAAATGGTGTCGAATACTATATACCGCTGGTGTAGAACCATTCAATACTCTTTAATTCTCTCCGTTTATAATATTTTAGGGATCTATTATTTTAAAAGCATATTGTCACAACTCGTCTAAGAACTTAGATAGTTACTAGTCCAGTGTTATTACTTCATATGTAAATAAGATGCAACACAACTATCGTAAGGGTCAAGGAATCTGATGGGTGATGACTAGGGTTGTGACAATATGCACTTAAAATCATAGATCCCGGAAATATTATAGACGAAACGGACCTGAAATGGTGTTAATAGTACTTACCAATGGTTTAGAACTATTTAATACTCTTTAATTCTCTCCGTCTATAAGATTTTCGAGATCTATGATTTTAAAAACATATTGTCACAACCCTAGTGATGTCTTATATTAACTAACTACTGCTCTTGTTTTTAGTGAAAATTTATTAAACTTATGAAAAAGATATGAAATATAGGTTGAAAATTTAAATGGTAGCAACTTTTAATCAAAATATTAATAGCTCTAAAGTGTAACTAACTACTTTGTTACAGATATTTTGTATTGATATGTAAAAGATAAATAATAGAAAGTAACCACTGTTTGATTCTAGCTCTGGTTACATGAGCTGACTATTACATTAATAATTTCAATAATTGCATAGGCTATTTCTATTTTTTACTCACAGAGAGATCTTCTTGGTAATGCAATTCATGGTATCAAGTACTTATTATATTAAAAATTGTTGTTCATAATCATCATTTTTTTCAGATAATTATATAAAAAAAATAGTTTTCAATTTTTTTAGCCATTCATTTTCTATTTCAGTAGAACTCTTCTATAATGAAATCGGGTATAGTGAATGCTATGTCCTGAGTAAATAAGTTGCCTGTATAGTGAACAAATTTCTTTTAGTCTGCAATAAGTCATAAGGTTTTAGTACTTTTTTTATTGGTATACATGGTACACCTGCAAGAAAGAAAGAAAATTTGTTCACTGTACAGGATACTTACTGACTCAGGATATAGCATTCACTATACAGGATCTCACAGAGGAGTTCTACAGCATAAAATGTGAGTAGGGTAAATTACGAATTATCAGTCAGGTTCTCATCTTCGGTCATATAAGAAAAAACGATATAATAATTGTTATTTTATTTTAATTGGTATCCATGATACCTGCAGGTATCATGGATTTAGTTGGTATCCATGATACGTGCAGGTATCATGGATACCAACTAAAATAAAATAATTATTATATCGTTTTTTCTTATATGACCGAAGATGTGAAACTGACCGACAATTCGTGATTTTCCGTATTTTATGTTGAAGATATGCACCTTGTTGCACTGCCCTATGCAGCAGGTTGCTAGAGCCGTGCAGTTTGGTGTGAGGGGGCAGGGGGTCACCAAAGCAAGGCTGCTGCAGAGTGTAGGCTAGGGTGGAGAACTCACGTAACAAATCTCTGACAGCAACAACAAAATCAAACAAAACAAATGTAAGTGTTAGCTACAAAAATAATAAAAAACTGAAATAATAGGTTAAATAAAGAAAAATTATAGACTGAAAAGAATAGGTTAAATAGATAATAACAAATAGGTAGCTAATGAACTATCTACTTTTATTATTGTTTATTATTTCTATATTTTTCTTTTGTTATAGCTATTCACTTTTTTTACTAATAAATATTTGCATTCGATTATCATAAGATGAATTAAACAAATTTGTAATAAGAATTGAAATTTCAAAAGCCACCTCCATATTAATTCTGAAGCGTGTCTCTATCTCCAAAAATACATTATAGCTGTACGAAAACAGTCAGGAATGCCTTCAGTCAAATAGTAGAAAGATATATATGGTGATACAATACAAAAATGATGATTCGTTAGTAAATTATGAACGTGTTCATCAAGTTAATAACGATTACATGCAGTATCTACTTAATCCAAGAAAATTTATGAGCACTATCAACTTCATCCATAATTAACTAATGACAAATTAATTAATTTACTGAATGATTGTAGTTTGCTTGATATGTCTTTGAAGATTCATGAAAACGCATAGAAAATAAACTAATTAGCAGCATTCATTTTGAAGAAGGAACTATAAATAATTTTAAAAAAATAGGTTTATAAAATGAGTAAGAAAATTTGAAAATATATTATAAACCAAAATAAAATAACCTAACAACTGGTTAAAATAAAGGGGGGTTAACCACTACTAACTAGCTACTACATCACTGACACCCTCATACCTGTTGGGTGTGCTTGCTTCCTGGGGAGTGGAGTACAGATCAGAATCTTGAGGTTGGGGTTTCAGTGGGTTGTCGTGATAGAAGTGGATGAGAGTGTCAAGGCCGTGGAAAACTGGGGCAGAGTCAGATATAGCTGAAAAAAGGGTTTCAATTATAGTACACATGATAAAATACCAAAGAAACGGATGAAAAAGATAGTAGCTAACTTCATTGTTTTAATTTGGTACAAACAGTTAGGTAGAAATATATAGCTAAGTAGCTACTAGTGATTTGATAGCTATAGAAGTTTATTAAGATATAAAAGTTTTAAAATCTAGGAGTAGACTTATGGTCTTTTTAACATTAATAACATTATTGCTCAAATTTTTCACAAGAAGCCTATTTGATAATTGGTATAGCTAGTGAAGTTAGTTAAACTATCAATGAAAACTAAAATAATAAACGTTTCTGAACCACTATTAGGAATACTTACCAGATATTTTTAGAAATTAGATCTTTTAACAGACAACTTTTCAGTATATGGCTTTCATTCATATCCATTGCACTTACTTAGACTGTAGACAGCATCTTCCTGAGTGTGGGAGTGAATTAGAATGTGTAGCACTTCACCGTCCATAATGACGGAGAGGACATAGTTGCCAGGGGATGAAATGCTCTCTCTGATGAGCCAAGAGCCTTCAGCCCCTCCTGTGTCTGTCAAAGGGAGAAAACGTAATCAATTTTCAAGGAAAAATATAGTCAGTGATTCCCTATCTTAGATTACAAATATTTTAGTCAAAAATAGATGAACTAATCACACATTTTTCTGTGGCTCACAGAAGTAAATTACTTCTTAAAAAAAAAATATATTTGATTTAAGCATTCAAACTGAATTAAAAAAATTAAACACTACACAAGAACAGCTTTTTGAACTTCTGATATCTGCTAAAATAATGTCATTGGCTACCTTTGAAAATGATTTCCTTGGCATGCTCTCCAGTTATTTTTCCAAAGAAATAATTGTCATTCTCTCCAGAATCAGACTGACTAGCTGCTGAAGAAGCCATTCTCTACTGAGGCAAAAACTAAATGATTCATCAAAAGAAAAGATTCACTGAATTGAAATTCATCTGAAAAGAAAAGGATTTTTTTGAACTATTTATTAGTGAAAGATAGAGCTAAATGGAGGGAAGTATATCCAATTATATACAGTTAGTTAATGTCTCTAAGTCCAATAGAGTTGTTTTTGAAGATTTACCTAAATTTGTTTATTTCAAAACTAAATCAAATTTAGCATTCACTCACAATCTCATCAGTTTAATTATTCAATTTATTTCATTAATATAGAGATGTCGGGAAAACTGCCAGGCAGAAAATTGCCAAATTGGAAAAATACCCATGAAGAAAACTGACGGTTACTTATTTCATTTGTGGTTTTTAACACTTTGCTACATTCTTTGGTTACAGAAAAATGCCAGTCTGCAAATCACATACATTATGTAGCTACTACATGCATTGTGATGTAGCCAACTTTCCATGATCTTAGTCCTTAGAGAGTAGAGACTAATATAATATGAAGTAATATCAGACTATTTCCTTAGTCCTAGGGTCTCCTACCTACTTATTTAATTCCTATGTTGAAAATCTATGATCCACCGTCCATGGACTGTGGACACAAATTGTCCTCAAAATACAATCTTTTATCTTAGGAGACTGACTTGAGTGCTGACACACTTGTCAGTGCACAGTTGTCACTTGGTCTGTAGTCTGTACTCTGTTCAAAGTCTGTGTGTCACCCAGATTGCATTCTAAGTGAATTTTTTTCGAAACTCACTGTCTTCTAAAAGACATTTATAATTTTATATGGAGTTTCAAAACTTGGCTCATCAAATGTGAATTTTCCATTCTTCAAATATTCCCGGTCCCTTAATATTTTAATTTTTCGTTTTTTCCACGGTTCCTAATTGGCAATGAGTTCTCCATATACAATTTGGCGCAGCTAATACGTTACATTAGATGCGGTCACATCAAACAATACGTAAATTTATAAATCAATTTTTATTCATTATTCAAACTAGCTTGGTATTCCACTCTTTAGAGATTGCTTATGACTGGG
>CANNZV010003057.1:0-74862 GCA_947561585.1 Caprella mutica
ATTTTACTGGAAGTTTTATCCTTTTGGAAAGGATTCTGTTGCTTTAAGCAGCAAGCTAATTCCTGTGGACTTAGTAGTAGTTGGGGCAAACACCCCAACCAAAGGTACTCTTGGAGTACGTGTGGCAGCTTGTAGACTTACGAGTCGTGAGTTGCCAGTTGTCAAGGCCATCGTAAATGGCCAATCTGTGTTGTGTCTGGTTGATACAGGCAGCGGGTGCACGATGGTGTCTACCCGTGTGGCGGGGGGCCATAAGGGCCGGAAGGCCCGTCATATTATGACAGCCGACGGCAAAACTTCCATTATTCCTCCATTTTCTTTCCGGTGCATGCCCCTTTCTACGGACTCAACGGAAAAACCCGCGTCACCGGCAGATGACGCAACAGTTACACGACTGTAAGGGTACTCCCGAGCAAAATGCCTAGGCTTCTGGCTGCTGAAACATAAATTTCGGCCACTTGAAGAGGGCGTGCCCGACTGCATCGCTTTCGAGTGACGCCCCTGGGTACAGTCTCTCACCCGGTGAGGACCCTGACACCGTGGGCAAACAAGCCCTTGCCTCATGGAGGCAGTAGCCACTCTAGTGACATAGCCAGTCCTAGATTGGCCTGAGGCAGCCCTCTGTGCGGACAACCTGTCACGCACCTTCGACAATAAATTGTCAAAGTCAGAGGTGTAAACCTCTGGGAGCATCACTGCCCACTTATAGATGGAGGGAAGAAGTCCCTCAAATAACTTCACGCGAAACACCATACTGTCAGTGTTCACCTCCATCCTAGCACCAAAGCGCTACAGGTCGTCCACATAGAAATCCACAGCCTCGCCAGGTAATAACTGACGAGATGTGAATCGTCTATATGCCTCCTGCCGGGACATACCGTACTGAGAGAGCAGTATCCCATTAACTACCTCCCACTGGGAAGCTTCCAACACCCTCATGGCTCAGAATACCCGAGCAGCATTACCCTCGAGCAAGAAGTCAACGACTTCTTGAGGTTCGACCCGCTCGCTTTTACAGCGACGCTCGAACTCGTCCAGCCACTCTAACACATCAATAGTGCCATCGCCACTGAACTTGGGGAGAGCTCTCCCCAACCTATCAATAATTGGCCCCTTAGCCTGCATTAAAATGCTGGCCAATTGACCAATATCAATGAGGTTGGATGTCTCAGACACCCCTGGTTCCTTTCTGGGGGAACCTGCATCAGCCTTGACTGCCTTATCATCAGACATGATGACGTCAACAAACTGCCAAGGCAAGCTAACTAACAATGAGTATAAAAATACAGCCTAGATAGCTTGTAAGCGCAACCCAGATGCGAGTTCTCAGAACTCTTACACGGCCTCGTATCCACCCCTACAGCCGGCCAACGCACGCCTGGTTGTAACACTACAACCGTGATAATGGCAACCGGTAACACTCAAAGTATGCAAACACACAAAAGGTTATAGGGAGAAAAATCACAACACAAAACACAAGCCGCAACTTGCTTGCTTTCACAGCAAAATAAACACTGCGTAGTTTACTTCCAAAGCAACACTAACGCTAGTACAAAAAAGGTACTTACACTGCCTACCTTCAGGCAAGTAACGAAACGTTACTTTATCACAACACTAATGCCAATCCAAGATGGCGCAACACGCAACGGAGCTAAGTGACACAGCCACCACGCACCAAATCTGAATCCCGACTGACTCTTCCCCAAGAGCCACGTAGCGCTGTTGCCAACCATGTGAGAACGTAGAAACCTATTCTCAAATAGAACTACAGAAACATTAGCCTCGTTGATTTAAACACTAAAAAATTTTGCTTGAAGGGGACCTTTAAATAAGAGTTTATGATATGATCAGAGTGCTCTAAGTAACAGAATTTACTTATCCCCATTAGGATAAGAAAACAATCGAATTGACCAAATAATTTACTTTGTTCTAGTATGCTATTTTGATTTTTTACATATGATGATATGGCATCATGCAACAAAAACAATACTTGGCACTGCCTGTTACGTCACTGGGTCCAAGCTATTTTGACTCGAATTTGTACCCTTAGACTTGTCCTAACTACCCTATTCTATGAACTGTGCTTATCAACTTCATAATTCTTGATCAACTACTAATTAAACTATACAATATGATATTATTATTCTCTAACTGTGCCTAGAATATAAATATGCAGTTTTTTAAACTGTAATTATGAAGATAAATTAGGTACCTATGATACCTAGGTAATCAACTAATTTCATCAACATGACTTCAAATCTTAATATAGGATTACTGTATGATGTATGTGTTGGAAATTTGAGAAAATTGAATGAAAAAGAGGATTAGGTACCTATTTGTGAAAAGTGATTTTACTAGAATTTTGTCTCTAGACTCCACAGTCTCCACATAGAAAGAATTTGAATAAGGAAGCATTTTCAGCTGTTGGTGAGTATTAGCTATAGCCTTATATAGGCCAGTCTGCAACAACAGTATCTAAAAGCTTTTAAGCTGAGCAGCGCACCACATCACGGCGCACTACAATACGGCGCACCATTGTACTATCACGGAAAAGAGTATCCGTCAGCTGTTGTAGTATGCTATTTTAGCAGTTTTGACCTTTCTTATTTTTTGCATGTGGCATTTTAGAGAGTATTCCTCCGCGTTCAAAAATCCCCCAATAAGGAGGAGCCTATTACTGGGGTAAAATGCTAGGGTAATTGGGTGAAATGGGGGATTAGATATGTGTATCTAGAGGAGGGACGGGGGTCATTCATATCGATTTCTGACAAGTGATTAGATATTATTTTTGTATTATTTAAATTAAAGTATAAACATATAGTTTCATTTGTATCATCCATGCAATGTTCATTTTGTAATGAATACATGTATTTTTTTATAATTTGAAATGCATATTTATAATTTTGAAATTTTCCATTCAATTAACCTTGGTATATATTTCGTACGAGTTACTCTTGTATGTTTTTATGCAATTTACTTTTGACCAATTGTCGTTCTAATATTGAAACTAATAACTATTCGAATTTGAGGTAAAAGTAGATTTCTAGCTTTAGCTTTATCAAATCTCATTAATTCCAAAAATATTATTTATGACAACCATTCACACAAGTTAAACTAATCCTCTTCAGATATGATTTTAAATAACTTCGCTTCTTTTACACCTTTAAATTATTTGTTCTCCTATAGGCTATATTATTAAAACTATAATACACGTTTTCAACTTTGTGGTAAATGTCTATAGTTTTATTTTTAGTTTTGTCAAATCTTATTCCACGAATATTTTATATTATAATCATTCACACAAGAGCATTTAATCGTCTAATGATATGATTTTTAATAGCTTCGCATTTTTTTCACATTTAAATAATTTGCTGGACGGGATATAACCTGTCTCGGTTATAATCCGGAGATTTTCTGCATTCAGAATTTCAATAAATTAATAGTGGTGACTAATTTAGTCGATAAGACAAGTTTCTCTTCTTTTTCGAAGTCCTTTATGTGTATTATCTTTTTTAATTCATTCACTATATTGGCCAAATGAGGAAGTTATTAAAATTTGTGTTTTTAAAATGATAATAAATTAATAATTCATCTTACGTCTTAATTTAATGACAACAATCATTAAGTTGCTGACAAGCATTTTTCTCTATTTTCATCAACTTATAAATAAGTAATTAGTAATTACCTATACGGCTATACCGATACTTTTTATCTTTTATTGAAGTTATTTAATTGAAAAATTCTTTTAGGCTAAAGAATAAAATAAAGCTATGACTTAAGTTGTAACTTAATCTATTTAGTTTAGATTTTAAATGCAGTAATTTAATGGATTTTTTTATCATCAAGTGAACTGATTCTTTTCAGTTAAAATTTTTTATATATTAAATGCTTGCACGACCAATTGACAAGCAGTGATATAGTGAACTAAAAATAACTGAAGTGATCATAATTTTTCTTCTCAATAAATGTCACATCGCCAACGTTGACAATAAAATAAGTTACAAAGTTCTATGAGATGAACCAAAAGAAATTTCTCCAAGAACTGAACGAATGTAGCCTACTGCAGTTTTGGTGCTTAATTTGTGACATCTGAGTGAAACTGGGATTCATGACAACTGTCAACTAAGGCTTTCAACTTGCAAGCTCTATCTCTTATCATACAATATTAGTTTTTTACTTAAAAAATAAGAAATAAAGGATCAATAATAGAAAATGGATAATTATTTTATATTTATGAAAAATAGTGTTTTACAAAAGTTGAAGATAACAATTAAATTAGGTAAAAATTTAAAAAACTACTACACGACTATATACACTTGCAGGTTATTTTAAAGTAAAAACTACCCGATACAATTTTTACTAAAATGAAGGATTTCTGATTAGTACTAGTTTAGATTAGATTGATACAAGAAGTATCAATCTTAGAACAATTTTTAAAAGCTTAGGGTTGAATGATTAACATGAACTTACAATATACAATTAATTCTATATTTACCTAAGATTAAAGTTCTTCCAACGCATAACAATAAATAAAATACACAAATTAGTTCGGTATTTAATGCACTTCCTTTTCACGGAAAAATGTCGTTGAAAATCTAAAAGTAACAAGCATGAATAAATGGATATCACAGGGAATGAGACCAGACTTCCTGGGAATGATGAGAACTCATCTGATAGTGATTAGTACTGTCCTGATGAGAACTACACTGATAGTGAATAGTACTGTCCTGATGAGAACTACACTGACAGTGATTAGTACTGTCCTGATGAGAACTACACTGATAGTGATTAGTACTGTCCTGATGAGAACTCATCTGATAGTGATTAGTACTGTCCTGATGAGAACTACACTGATAGTGAATAGTACTGTCCTGATGAGAACTACACTGATAGTGAATAGTACTGTCCTGATGAGAACTACACTGACAGTGATTAGTACTGTCCTGATGAGAACTACACTGATAGTGATTAGTACTGTCCTGATGAGAACTCATCTGATAGTGATTAGTACTGTCCTGATGAGAACTACACTGATAGTGATTAGTACTGTCCTGATGAGAACTACACTGACAGTGATTAGTACTGTCCTGATGAGAACTCATCTGATAGTGATTAGTACTGTCCTGATGAGAACTACACCGACAGTGATTAGTACTGTCCTGATGAGAACTACACCGACAGTGATTAGTACTGTCCTGATGGGAAATTCACTGACAGTGATTAGTACTGTCCTGATGGGAAATTCACCGATGAGAACTGCACCGATGAGAACTGCACCGATGAGAACTGCACTGATGAGAACTGCACTGATGAGAACTGCACTGATGAGAACTGCAGTGGTGCGAAGTTAATTGAATCTGAAAATGTTTACAAACAAATTGATTAAAAAATCTCTGATATTGACTTAGAATTACGCTACAAACAATTATTAACAAGATAAAACAAATTGATTAGATTTTATTTTAATCTCGTACTATAATTTTTTTTTCATTATACTAGGTAATATATTTTTTCATTATACTAGGGGTTTAACGTCGTGCTTCAGTCATATCGTGACTATTTCGCTGACGTAAAAGGAAATTAAATACAAGGGACTAGAAGAAGCAGTCAGAAAGGAAAGTGGCTCCATGAACAAAGGCACTTACCACCGTTGGTGACAAGCTCATGGATGCAGAAAAGCTACTCCGTGAATGCAGTCACTTACCAAGGAATGTGACGAAACGGGACGCAAGCACCGGTGGCTGCCCTCACGGATGGAAAAGGAAAATGAAGAGGTAATAGTAAATGAAGCCTACGAGCCTATCTAACACAAAAATCTAAGACCTCGTAGTTGAAGAGCATAACCCTAGCGCTATTCTACAAAATCCTGAACAATGTGTATTCGAAGCACATTTGGTTATGTTAAAAGAATCCACATTCGAGTGGCAAGGAAGAAACAAGATTTGATAGAAAACAAGATTAATGGAAAGTAGAACACAGATTAAAATCCTTACTGTGATCAGAGTGTGTTTCGAATTTTAAAAATCAAACTTACAAAATATTTACCCAAAGGACCAAAAAGAGTGGCACCTCGATCTGATATTTTTAATTTTTTCTTTATGTTGATGAATTAAGAGGTTATACCGCAAACGATGGAAAGAAAAGGATAATTTAAAATTAGTGAAGAAAAGACAACAAAGTTATTTTTGGAAATTGCAAGATAAGGTTGAATAGATGTTTAGCATTAGAAACGTGGTTTTATAGAAACACTACATTTATCTTCTATTACTCGAGACTAACTGTTAGATAAAGTCTAATTCCAATCCGTAGAATACTTACTACAATTAATGCTACAAAGGACTATATTACAAACTAATTGGCAAAAAGTCTAATTAATTTAAACGAAACTAAAGACCTCTACAAAAGAGATAATTGAATTTTACTAATTTCTTGTAATTAAATATTGGTCATTTTTTTAAACAAGATTATAGCTTTATGGAAACAGAAATTGTACTGAAAAAGGGTAATACATATTTGTTTCAAAAATGGAAGGAAGTATTTAATTTTATTCTATTTGTTGTCAAAGGAGATGCAAAGAACGAAACTGTAAAATAGAAAAAATGAAAGTCAATAAGTTGAAAATACTGAACAATGTCACTAAACTACTTAATTTTATTTAAATGTTCAAATATGAATGTCACAAGACTAATGAAATATTGTAGAAACTCTCATTTTAGCGGCAAGTTACATGTTGAACTAATCTAGGATATTGTATAAATTAAGCTATTCGTATTATCAGTAAATTTTAAGAGTTTAAACGTTGTTTTAGTTTAATGATTTAATGAGTCAAGAATTCCAAACTGGAGTATAAACAAAAAGCTACAGTTAAAAAAAAAAGTAACTATATAAGAGTTTAATTAATTATTACCAGTACTCGGAATATTTGCAAATTTTAATACTAGCAAAATAAATAACCGTTTATCACCATGGAGTGGATATGAACAGTCAGTATTTAAGAATTCAGTATTTCAGAAACTAAAGAAACCATAAGTTGTGTATTTACAATTACCAATTGTAAAGTATTTGGACGAAATAATTTACAATTGCCAATCAATTTAATTGAAAGTTTTTAGGCCATATCGTTGATATTGAAAAAAAATTGAATATATATGGGGCTTGAAGTAACAGTTATAAAGGAAAGAGACTCCATGAAAGAATAATCTACCACCAGTCGGAGACAACGCTCATGGATGCAAAAAAAAAAAATCCATGACTGCAGTCACTTACAAAGGAATGTGATGAAAAGAGTCACCAACACCGGTGGCAGCACTCACAGATGGAAAAGGAAAATGAAGAGGTGATAATAAATGAAGCCTACAGGACACAAAAAAAAACATACGAGTTATCCTCAGAAACTACAATTAGCCACAAAAATGATAAGCCTGAAGCTGTTGTGCCCTTCTCTTATATTCACCTGAACAGATTGAGGATACAGCCACTGGGGGCTTTGCAATTAGCCTACTATACATATTATATCTTAAAACAATTTTCATACATTTTTTAAATTATATATTTATGAAACATAACTGATACGAATAACTTTGCTAATTCTATCAGTTATTACTGAACTAATATAAATTTGTCCTTACCAATTGAGAATAGGGAGATTTGCACTGCTGTCGTTTGATTCTTCCGCTTTCTTGTGAGAAGTGATCTGGTCATAGGTAGTGGTCTTTAGAGTTCCACCTAGCGAATGCTCGCTCTACCCATTGAACTGGAAACAAATTTTAATAATATAAATTAGTATATAAGTTATTGTTATTGACTAGGTTTGATGCGAATATAATGGTTTCGAGATTTCGTTAATCGGAAAATAAATAGAAAAGACCTTAATATAGATCTAGCAGTTAGATTGGAAAGAGACGCCGTGATTGGAATGAAAGAGACTCGTCAATGGAATGTTACGGAATGAGAATCTAGTAATCGCGGAAGTAAGAGGAAAACAAACAGGGTGCAAAAACATATTGCAAATTATATTAATAAACAATCTAAGACTACATTGTTATCCCTATCTAGTGCTATTCTACAAAACAGTGAATTTCAATGAAACAAAAAGGAAAAAAACTTGGTCATCATCCAATTTGCAACTGTTCGTATCGAAAAATTCTCTGCCTCTTTCTTCAATTCATGACTGTTACATAGTGTCATTCGTTGAAAACTCTCATAAATGCAACATGAATATCTTACATATTTACTCTTATGAATTTAAGATAGTTTTTTTTTAGTATAAAGTTATTAATAAATAATCTCTGTTAATTTAAGTAGGGGCTTAACGTTTTCATTGGATCCAAAGGCCATATCACTGACAATGAAATTAAATACAAGGGACTGGAAGAAGCAGTATGAAAGGAAAGTGGCTCCATGAACAAAGTCACCTACCACCGTCGGTGACAATGCTCATGAATACTGAAGAGCTACTCCGAGAATGCATTCACTTAAAACGAATAAAAAAGGACCCAATTTAAGGTCCGGAGAATACACTCACGGATGGAAGATTAAAATGAAAAGGGGATAGTAAATTAAGCCTACAAGCCTAATAAACCTAAAAGTCGAAGACCTTGTATTTTGAAAGCATAAACCTAGTGCTATCCTCTAAAACTGCAAGTGGCGTAAAAAGATAAACATAATAAGAATGAAAAAAGACAATTATTAATCCAATTAACAACAGTTCGAGGCCAAAGAGAACCCTCTTCTATTAAATCCACCACAAATAGCTTCATGATAGGGTCACGCAGGTAAATTGCGGCCCACTTACTAACTGCGGCCTCTAACAACTGAAACATCATAGCTTCAAAACACACGTCAAAACTTAAATTAATAAGTTATAGCATTCACTGTGCTTCTTTTGATAGCTATGCAACATTTTAATGTAATTTTGATTCAAAATGTTTTATAAAAGACTCTCTTGAGAGGGCTGCAATAAAAAATTAAGGGCCGCAATTTACCTGCGTGACCCTAGAGCTCATGCAGACTTATAAATTCTTTGATACCCAGAAAGAAAGAAATTTCTTAAGAGTTACCTGCACAAAATAAAAACGAGAATTTGGTAGTAGAATTAGAAGATAAAAATTATGGGAAAAATAAATTAGGTGAATATACGTAATTACATTTACCGTTTAACACTAAACTTGAGCATCCAGCTTTTCCGAAAATTATTCGTAGGTTTTCCCTTTTTTTAAAGTGCATAAATATGGTTATATCTATAGGTATTGCGAGACTAAAACCTGAAAAAGATTTAAATTTAAAGGTATTTATAAATACAGAAAGAACAATTTAAACAAAAAGTATATACTACAGTCTACATTATAGAACTATGACGTAAACCGGCGGCTATTTACGAATGGAAGAATTATATGCATAATAGAACATTTAATAAAGTATATACCTACCTAAAATTTAGAAGTCTGGAGGGTAAAATAAAAAAATAAAATGTGGTTATAAGCTACAGCTCTAGGTGTTTTTTTTTTCTTTCTATTCCATGTCTACAGATCGTATTCAAAGGAATTTAGGCACAATAATATAAAGTAGAATTCCGTATTTTTTACAGAGTAATGTAAAGAAGTGCATAAAATCTAATTTTGCTATTTCGTAAACTGTTCCAAATCTCGACATTTTGCAGGTTTGGATACCTATAAAAAATGGTTCCACTCACTAACTATAGAAAAAATTCTGAAGCTCGGTATTATTTCAAAGTTCAGAAGTAAAGATACAAAAGTTTTGGAAGCACACATTTTGGTAATAAATTGCAAATTCCATCAGCAATTTCAAGAAAATCTGTGAAATATTGATAAATTTTATAATTCGAAATGAAATCAAGAACAGAAACGCTTGATATTGAGCTGGACTTAGTCTCAGCTATCAGCAAAAAGCAAAAAATCAACTGGTAAATATATTTAGAGTTCATATACAAGAAGAAAACAACTAGCTCAGAAATCTGATCAGTCTTTCGAATATCTCAATTTCAAGGATGCCTAAAAATGATAGCATTAACAATTTTTCACAGAGTTAAAAAATATAGCTTAAAATTTTGAATCTAGAACTTAGAAAATTTAAGCGAAAAAAATTAATTTACAAATGTATAAGTAAAAGATATAGTTCCATATGAGCATGACAATAAAAAATAGAGTCCTCAGCTAGAAAGACTGAAGAATAACTTATCCAGGCTAAAGTGAAATTATCTAAAGAAAGACTAATTTTCAATCTGCCTAAAACACAAGTTTTTAAATAGAGAGAGTGAAATTTGATGACTTTTCACCATGACGGCTGAAGACGAAATGTCCCGCACTGCATGAAAAAGAATCGAAATTTCTTACATGAGGGGGTAAAATGAGAATTTGGGGTAGCGTACGATAATCCGTGGTACAGTCGGAACTAGATTATTCATGCGCGCCTCAGCAATTGGACGGATACACTTTTCCGCGATAGTACATGCTACCTATCGATGATTTCAACATAAATGTCTGTTATGTAGTTTGTTGTATCCGTTAGTTTGTTGTACTGCACACTTCATGATTGTTTAATGACATGGCAGGGCGGTGCGTAGAAAACTAGAAACACCGAAACGGAGGCAAATAAGTATGTTAAAGAACTATTTGCATCATTTTAAATACTCAATGAGGTTATATATTGCCAAAGAACACTTGCATGAACAATGGAACCGACGAAAGTGAACCAAAACGGACCGGAACGGAGTCAAATATGGAAGCTAGAATATTGTTTGCATCATTTTAAATGCTCATGGAGGTTATTAAATAATGAATAGTTGCATCAAGTTATAAAGAGCTTAATAAAGAAAAACGTACTTATTACATAAGTACAAACATACTTATTACATAAGAAGTACAAACGTACTTATTACATAAGAAGTACAAACGTTCTTATTACATAAATACAAACGTACTTATTACATAAGAAGTACAAACGTACTTATTACATAAGAAGTACAAACGTACTTATTACATAAGTACAAACGTACTTAATAATACATAAATTATATTATTTTGAATGAATAAATTATATCATTTTGAATGAATAAATTATATTAGGTATTTTGAATGAATAAATTATATTAGGTATTTTGAATGAATAAATTATTAGGTATTTTGAATGAATAAATTATATCATTTTGAATGAATAAATTATATTATTTTGAATGAATAAATTATATTGCTTTGGATTAAATTATAGTATTTCGGATCGAAATATTATATTTAGAAAGAATATATATTACATTATTTGAGATTTATTTATATAATTATAAAATAATTTAGATTATATCATTTTCGATTATATTTTATTATTTGGATTAATTTTATTATTTTGGATTAATTTTATTATTTTTGATTAAATTTATAATTTTGGATTAAATTTTTTTTTTATTATTATATCTGATTACAATATATTTCTGTATTCAATAATATTATTTTGTATTAAATTATATTAATTTGGATTAAATTGTATAGTTTTTGATAAAATTATATTATTTTGTATTAAATTATATTATTTTGTATTGAAATAATATATTTTGAATGGATGAATTATGTTATTTTGCATGAATAACTGGATTAATAAATAAATAAACGATGTTTCAAAAGTTTTACAGAAGTTTTATAAATAAAGAATGGAATAAGATACAAATTGTTTTATTTTTTTTGCTGCTTTATATTCAATTCAAATCAAAGTCTTGGGTGTTTAAAGAAATTACTAAAAGTTATAATTATTAAACACAATATTCTTATAATATACCTACGATTGACAGAGTATATTAGGAGACAAAACACATAATATCGCTCATTTGCAAGAACAGCGTTCGAAATACCAAAAAATTTACTTTCGAGTTATCATTATAGGGATATAAATCTATAAATACTGATTATTTTGGTAAATGTTTCATAATATTGTAGCTCAAAAATGTACCGCTAAAGAAGCTAAATGTCCTTACTATATACCATTAATGTGAATGTAGAATATGTCTCTCCTGAAAACTAGCTTCTTTGTAGTTAGACGGTGTTCTTGCAAATGAGTGATAAATATATAATCACTAGTTAAATTGACATTCCCTCCCTATTACTAGATCAATTGACACTCCCTATTACTAGATTATTTTTTTCGCGAGAGCAAGTTCAGAGTTATCGGACAGTTCCATATTTTCGGACTCGTAGGAAAAAAATACGTATGATGATAATTAAAACAACGAATTAAAAAATAATTGATAAATATTTTTTCTTATGTATACAAAAATAAAGAACCACTCGTCTGGTAATTCAATTAACAGATGAGGATAGACAGATAATAATTAACGGATAGGTAGAGATAGGTAAGAATTAACGGATAAGAATAAACAGATGAGAATTAACAGATAAGAATAGACAGATATAAATTAACGGACAAGAATAGACAGATAAAAATAGACAGTCACAACCAGTGCACGTATCATGCAATGGGAAAGACTATCAGCATGTTGTTGTTATATGTACGTTTGTATTTACGTAATAACTTAATAAGTACGTTTGTACTTATGTGTCAAGTACGTTTGCACTTATGTGATAAGTGCGTTTGTACTTATGTATTAAGTACGTTTGTATTTATGTGATAAGTACGTTTGTACTTATGTATTAAGTACGTTTGTATTTATGTGATAAGTACGTTTGTACTTATGCCGAGATGGGCGGGAAAGTACTTCCCAAGTACCAAGTAAAAGTACTAAGTAACAAGTAAGTACTTGAAGTACTTCCTAAAAAGTACTTTGAATAATTACTTAGAAGTACTTGTTACTTTCCAAGTAAAAAGTACTTTGCAAAGTACATTTTTTCCTTTCAGTCAAGAGATTTTAAAAGATTATTTCTAAAATCTCTACAAAATTAATTCATTTTCTCATCAAAACTGTATTTACAGCAACTGGATAAAAACTAGAGTTTGAAGAGATCCAACATGTTGAAAAATTGTTTGTCAAGCAGTAAAATTGAAAACTTTGTCAAACAGTAGAATCGAAAACTAAGACTGTAAGACATTGTATACTTTTATGTGACGGTGAATATTTATATATTCTGACATACAATCATGTATAGAGACTATGAGTTATATTAACCAATTTAAGTACTATCAGAGAAAAGTGTATCCGTCAGATGATTTAGACGCGTATGAATAAACTAGTTCCAGCTGTAATGCGGTTTATGGTACGCTCCTCCCTAATTCATAATTTACCCCCGCAAATAAGCAAACTCTGTTCATGTTGATAAGCGACGGGACATTTTGTCTCTAGCTGTAATGATGGAAGGTGATTAAATAATGTACTCCTCTATTTAAAGATTGTGTCTTTGGCAAAAATGAGTCATTTAGATATTAACTTAGCAGAATAGTTTTGAATTTTTTTGATAAATATTTTTCAATCTTTTTACCTTAGTACACTACTTTTTCAAAGCTTATTAAATATTTACGTTGATTATCGAAATTTTTTAATTTAAATTTTTCTTGTTGAGTTTATATAACTATCTATTCTTAGCTATGGTCTCAATTTTTAAACGAAATATTTCTAACACTGAGAAATAAATTGAATGCTACTTTTTTGTATCTTCATCCTTGAAATTACGTTATGTAGTTAAATTTATAATATAAGTCTCATTAATTGAATATTTTAGAGGTCTCTTGAATATTTTTGAGGTGATGATATTGCACAATTTTAGTCTCTTTGATAAGGGTACTTTAAATATTTTATTGAGGTGAAGATGACCTCTATAAAATATTTAGAGTTCTTATCAATGAACTGAAATTTTTCGTTTATCTTCACCTCTATAAAATATTTAGTTTCAATTAGAGAGACTGAAATTTTGCGTTACCATCACATTTAGTTTTTTATAGAAGTAAATCGGTGACACACAGGTGAAGTTATACTAGGTGAAATCATAAAAGCAGAAATCTTTAATTTTTTGCAAGACTTCGTCACAGCTTTTAGCAAAACGCGATAGCTGTTTTCACCTCTATTAAATATTAAGAGTACTTATCAAAGAGACTAAATGTTTTATAAAGGTGAAAATAATGAACAAATTTTAGTCTCTTTGATAAGTACTCTAAATATTTTATAGAGGTCAAAATAACGAAAATTTTAGTCTCTTTGATAAGTACTCTAAATATTTTATAGAGGTGAAAATAGCTATCGCGTTTTGCTAAAAGCTGTGACGAAGTCTTGCAAAAAATTAATGATTTCTGCTTTTATGATTTCACATAGGGTCACGCAGGTAAATTGCGGCCCTCTCGTGAGTCTCTAAAACATTCTGAACTGAAATTACATAAAAATGTTGCATAGTTACCAAAAGAAGCGCAGTGCATGCTATAATTTATTAATTCAAGTTTTTAACGAGTGTTTTGAAGTTATGATGTTTCTGTTGTTAGAGGCCGCAGTTAGTAAGTGTGCCGCAATTTACCAGCTTTACCCTATAACTTCACCTGTATGTCACCGATTTACTTGCCTTTAGATTTGAATGGAAGAGCATACACATTTCTTCGTATTTACTAGGCATATTTTTCATTTTTATTTCTTTTTCAAAAGTTGAACAAGATTATATAATATTGGTTCTTGGAATAATTTCAAGTTTCCCATGTGGCCAGATATTCCAGAAGCAACATTTGTAATATAATGAAGTTTGAAATTTTATTAAAATTAAGACGCTAGGGGCTCTATCCTGAAACTGTTTGTGGTAAATGGAACAATTCTGCATTCATGTTTTTTCTATTTCATCATGTTTATCTTATTTTTAACGCTACTTGCAGTTTTAGAGGACTGCCTTTAACTACGAGGTCTTGTATTTTTATGTTAGGTAGACTCGTAGCCGTAAGTAGGCTTCATTTACTGTCATCCCTTCATTTTCCTCTTCCATCCGTTAATGCAGCCACCAATGATTGTGTCTTTTTTCGACACATTCCTTGGTAAGTGAATGTATTCACGGAATAGCTTTTCTGCATTCATGAGCATTGCCACCGACGATGGTAGGTCACTTTACTCATGGAGACAATTTCTGTTCAGACTGGTTCTTCCAGTCCCTTGTATTTAATTTCCTTTGTCGTCAGCGATAGGGCCTTTGGTTTCGAAGCATATGTTACATCCCCTACTAGATAAATTACATTTACTCTCAAATTATGCGGATATAAGACTACAATGTAAAATATCTACCAATTTTCATATCAATATAATCTTGATAACCTATAGGTCCCAGGCTAACTTAAAAAAATAGTATTTTGCAGGTTTATCATCTCTAAATATGAATTCTAAAGGTCCAACAAACACCATAAGAGAAAAAACTATATTTCCAGAAGAGGCCAGATAATAGGGCTCTTTAAGGCAGGTAAAAGCCGAAAAGAAATTGCAGAAGAGCTGGGTTCTGAAAGATCTACTGTAGGCCTGTGGATCAAACGGTTTGTGCAATATTATTCAAAATATTATTTATTTATTTCCATACTTTTCAGTTTTGAGCTCTATAGTACCGAAATTGTCTTTTTAGCTCACTTTCATTCATTTAATCCTATTTGTATTTTTAAAATAAATTTTCTGTTGAGCTGATACCTTCCAAATTTATAAAATATAGTTATGTTACACCATTTTCTTCAGTAGTTATTAATTATTCTCTTCTTTCTATCGTTCACGGTTCAACCTCTCGCAAACGTTCATCAGCATAATGCACAACATAACAATATCTGCGCAAGTTGTTACTCTCTTTCTTTAATTAGTTCTATGCTAATATTGGAAACACCTGTTCACTTGATATAGTTAAATATACATGTGATTTACTTTCCTTTTATTTATTTTTTTCATGAATAGAGTTTTTCATTCTTTTTATATTTTGACCTCGAAGGTGGATCATTTTCAACATACCAAATTTGCTTCGCATTCACGTTGTTCAGAATTTACAACCCCTCTTGTCTTCTATTTTGGTAGTTTTGAAACTCTTTTGACTAGAATTTTTAGGCATCAGATCGCACGATACTGACAAACTTTGGGTGTGAAGCAAATATTCACTTCAACTTTTTTTTATCAAATCTATGGATACATTTATTTCTTGTAGAACAGTAATCTCATTTTAAATACAATTATTTATTTGTAATCAAATTATTTCATTAAAGCATGAAATTAAAAAATAATTCTAATTAATCAGTTTTCTTGAGTTTAATAGTTGCTTGTAACGTTTTTTTTTACAATAAATATCGAAAGAGTATTTAAATTATTCCGTTTGTAATTATTTTCAGATTCACCAGTGCTCGTCTGCAGTGTCCTTCTCGCTAGTGTCCTTCTCGCTAGTGTCCTTCTAGCTAGTGTCCTTCTCGCTAGTGTCCTTCTCGCTAGTGTCCTTCTCGCTAGTGTCCTTCTCGCTAGTGTCCTTCTCGCTAGTGTCCTTCTCGCCATTGATCTTCTCGCCATTGATCTTCTCGCCAGTGATTTTCTATCTAGTGATTTTCTATCTAGTGCAGTACTAATCAGTGTTGTTATCATCACTATCAGTGTTGTTATCATCACTGTCAGTGTAGTTCTCATCACTGTCAGTGTAGTTCTCATCACTGTCAGTGTAGTTCTCATCACTGTCAGTGTAGTTCTCATCACTGTCAGTGTAGTTCTCATCACTGTCAGTGTTGTTCTCACCACTGTCAGTGTTGTTCTCACCACTGTCAGTGTTGTTCTCACCACTATCAGTGTTGTTCTCACCACTATCAGTGTTGTTCTCACCACTATCAGTGTTGTTCTCACCACTATCAGTGTAGTTCTCATCACTCCCGGGAAGTCTAGTCTCATTCCCCGACATGCTTATTCCGCAATCATTCATAAATAGACTTAGCATCCTAACAATCTTTACGATTCCAGACACATAATTTTAATCGCCATTTAATTTAGGATTCAAATTTCTTAACTCATACGTCTGCGATATCCATTTATTCATGCTTATTACTTCTTGATTTTCAACGACATTTCTCCGTGAGAGAGTGCATAAAATACCGAACTAATTCGTGTAGTTTTATTTATTGCTATGCGTTTGAAAAAACTTAATCGTGGTATATTGTTGGTTCATGTTATTTATTCAACCCTATAAGCTTTTAAAAATTGTTGTAAGATTGATACTTCAAGTAAACTAGTACTAATTAGAAATCCCTTATTTTAGTAAGAATTGTATCGCGTAGTTTTTACTTTAGAAATAACCTGCAAGTGTATTTATTCGCGTAGTAGTTTTTAAATTTACTTAATTAAATTGTTATTTTCAACTTTTGTAAAAAAACTATTTTTATAAATATATAAATATATAATGATTATCTGATTTCTGTTTATCCTTCATTTGTCTTATTTTGAAAGTATAATATTAATATATATTTGATAGAGATAGAACTTCAAGTTTAAAGCCTTAGTTGACAGTTGTCATGAATCCCAGTTTCACTCCGATGTCACAAATTAAGCACCAAAACTGCAGTAGGTGGCTACAGTTAGTTCTCTTTCTTCTTGGAGAAACTTTCTTTTGATTCATTTCATAGAACTTTGTAACTTATTTTATTGTCAACGTTGGCGATGTGGCATTTACTGAGAAGAAAAATAATGATCACTTCAGTTATTTTTAGTTCACGATATCACTGCTTGTTAATTGGTAGTGCATGGATTTAATATATAAAAATTTAAACTGTAAAGAATCCTTTCACTAGATTATATAAAATCCATCAAATTACTGCATTTAAAATCTAAACTAAATAGATTAAGCTACAACTTAGTCATAACTTTCTTTTATTCATTAGCCTATAAGAATATTTAAATTAAAGAACTTTATTACAAGATAGAAAGTATCGGTATAGCCGTTTAGGTAATTGCTTATTTATAAAGTTGATGAAAATAGAGAAAAACGCTTGTCAGCATTTTAATGATTGTTGTCATTAAATTGAGACGTAGGATAAATTATTATCATTTTAAAAACACAAATTTCAATAACTTCCACATTTCGTCCAATATATTGAATGAATTAAAAAAGATTATACACACAAAGGACTTTGAAAAAGAAGAAAAACTGGTTTTATCGACGAAATTAGTCATCACTATTAATTTATTGAAATTCTGAATGCAGAATTATAGCAAATCATTTAAATGTGAAAAAATGCGAAGCTATTTAAAATCATATCTTTAGACGATTAAATGCTCTTGTGTGAATGATTATAATATAAAATATTCGTGGAATAAGATTTGACAAAACTAAAAGTAAAACTATAGACATTTACTACAAAGATGAAAACGTGTATTATAGTTTTAATAATATAGCCTATAGGCGAACAAATAATTTAAAGGTGTAAAAGAAGCGAACTTATTTAAAATCATATCTGAAGAGGATTAGTCTAATGTTCTTGTGTGAATGGTTGTTATATATAATATATTTGGAATTAATGACATTTAACAAAGCTAAAGCTAGAAATCTACTTTTACCTGAAATTGGAATAGTTATTACTGTAGGGCTGCGACAATATGCTCTAAAAACTATAGATCCCGAAAATATCATAGACGAAACTGAATGAAATGGTATCGAATACTATATACCGCTGGTGTAGAACCATTCAATACTCTTTAATTCTCTCCGTCTATAAAATTTTTGTGATCTATAGTTTTTAGAGCATATTGTCCCAGCCCTAGAACTTATTAGTTTCAATATTAGAACGAAAATTGGTCGAAAGTAAATTGCATAAAAATATACAAGAGTAAACCGTATGAAATATATATCAAGGTTAATTGAATAGAAAATTTCAAAATTATAATTATTCATTTCAAATTATAAAAATTACATGTATTCATTACAAAATGAACATTACATGGATAATACAAATGAAACTATATGTTTATACTTTAATTCAAATAATATACAAAAATAATATCTAATAACTTGTCAAAAATCAGTATTAATCACCCCCCCCCCCCGTCCCTCCTCTAGATACATATATTGTCCCCCATTTCACCCAATTACCCCAACATTTTACCCCAGCAATAAGCTCCTCCTTAATGAGGGATTTTTGATCGCGGAGGAATACTCTTTAAAATGCCACATGCAAAAAATAAGAAAGGTCAAATATACTAAAATAGCATACTACAGCTGACGGATACACTTTTCTCTGATAGTACATGGAATATAATTATTTCGTGATACCTAGATATCACAACCAATATTTACCAAACACATTGACGAATTATAAGCGTGTGGACGTGTACAGAGAGTCACTGTGATGATGTACTATCAGAGTAAAGAGTCACTGTGATGATGATCTATCAGAGAAAAGAGTCATTATGATGATATACTATCAGAGAAGAAAGTCACTGTGATGATGTACTATCAGAGAAAGGAGTCAATGTGATGATGTACTATCAGAGAAAGGAGTCACTGTGATGATGTACTATCAGAGAAAAGAGTCACTGTGATGGTGTACTATCAGAGAAAAGTCACTGTGGTGATGTACTATCAGAGAAAAGAGTCACTGTGATGGTGTACTATCAGAGAAAAGTCACTGTGGTGATGTACTATCAGAGAAAGGAGTCACTGTGATGATGTACTATCAGAGAAAAGAGTCACTTTTATGATGTACTATCAGAGAAAAGAGTCACTGTGGTGATGTACCATCAGAAAAAAAGTCATTGTGATGATGTACTATCAGATAAAAGAGTCACTGTGATGATGTACTATCAGATAAAAGAGTCACTGTGATGATGAACTATCAGAGAAAAGAGTCACTGTGATGATGTACTATCAGAGAAAAGAGTCACTGTGATGATGTACTATCAGAGAAAAGAGTTATTGTGATGGTATACTATCAGAGAAAAGAGTCATTGTGATGGTATACTATCAGAGAAAAGAGTCATTGTGATGGTATACTATGAGAGAAAAGAGTCACTGTGATGATGTACTATCAGAGAAAAGAGTCACTGTGATGGTATACTATCAGAAAAAAGAGTCACTGTGATGATCTACTATCAGAGAAATGACTCACTGTGATGATGTTCTATCAGAGAAAAGTCACTGTGGTGATGTACTATCAGAGAAAGGAGTCAATGTGATGATGTACTATCAGAGAAAGGAGTCACTGTGATGATGTACTATCAGAGAAAAGAGTCACTGTGATTATGTACTATCAGAGTAAAGAGTCACTGTGATTATGTACAATCAGAGAAAAGAGTCACTGTGATTATGTACTATCAGAGAAAAGAGTCACTGTGATGATGTACTATCAGAGAAAAGTCACTGTGGTGATGTACTATCAGAGAAAGGAGTCACTGTGATGATGTACTATCAGAGAAAAGAGTCACTGTGATGATGTACTATCAGAGAAAAGAGTCACTGTGATGATGTACAATCAGAGAAAAGAGTCACTGTGATGATGTACAATCAGAGAAAAGAGTCACTATGATGATGTACTATCAGAGAAAAGAGTCACTGTGATAATGTACTATCAGAGAAAAGAGTCACTGTGATGATGTACTATCAGAGAAAAAAGTCACTGAGAAGATGTACTATCAGATTTAACAGTATAAATTATTAGTTTTTAAATTGTATTGTAAATGTACTTGGTACTTGAAAGTACTTTAAAAAGTACTTGGTACTTGTACTTTGAAAGTACTTTTTTATTTGAGTACTTGGGCAACTACTTCAAGTACATTGATTTACGAGTACTTGTACTCGTAAAAGTACTTTCGATGTACTTTTCGCCCATCTCTGTACTTATGTAATAAGTACGTTTTTCTTTATTAAGCTCTTTATATGTTAATACAACTATTCATTCTTTAATAACCTCCATGAGCATTTAAAATGATGCAAACAGTTCTCTAGCATCCATATTTGACTCCGTTTCGGTCCGTTCCGGTACGTTTTTGTTCGTTTCGGTCCGTTTTGGTTCACTTCGGTCCGTTCCGGTGTTCATGCAAGTTTTCTTTGGCAATATATAACCTCATTGAGTATTTAATATGATGCAAACAGATCTCTAACTTACATTTTTGCCTCCGTTTTAGTTCATTTTGGTCGGTTCCGGTGTTCATGCAAGTGTTATTTAGCAATATATAACTTCATTGAGCATTTAAAATGATGCAAACAGTTCTTTAACATACATTTGTTCCTCCGTTTCGGTGTTTCTACGTACCCCTGGCAGGGGGGTTCGGGGGCCGACACGCCCCCTGATACATCTACTAACTGATAAGTTATATTTACACCTCACTGACCTCAGGCAGAAAGTTTACAATTGGTAGTTGGCCGGGTGCCCCGGCTCCGTCACTAGTTACCCCATAAAATTATATTTATTACAGTTTTCTATGATAAATTTTATTTTCTGTTCCAAATTAAACATCTCAATCAAAGAATTAACTGTGTTGTATAAACATCGGATTCAAGTACCGTCAGTCATAAATTTGATAGCCTACAACAATTATCAAATTCACTCCATACCTTTATCAGCTCAGCTTTTAGATACGTATAGATTTTATGTATATTTTTTATATCTAAAAATAAAAAGATGAAAGTGAACTACAGTCCTACACCACAGAACATTGAACAATGTTCTGTGGTCTACACATTTATATTCAGCCCTATTACTAGATTGACGGTTCATACAATTACCGGAACGGTCAACGGAGTTGTTTTATTGAGAAATAGCCCTTGTTGTGTCATTTAGGTATGCATTTAGTCGATTTCTGTTTCATTTGATATCATATTTTACCATTTTGTACTCATTTCTGCTCGTATATTCACTACCATACATCTGAAACATAGACAGAAAATTGACATGACTTAGTTGATGATTCCGTGTTATAGGTATAAAATATTTTGCTTGATTTCGTGTTCCTATTTCTATGTGCTGATGTTTCTATAAATAAAGATCATAAATTTTATACAAATGACCATCTACGAATTTCCTTGATTTTTAAGCGGTTAGGTAGTAGGTATGAATTGATAAACTGCTAAATACCTGTCGCATTGGAGCTATTATGTTCGTTGCCAATGACACTACTCTGTTTATAATTTATTTTAATCTAGATAATCTATGAATTTCTCTTGGCCTGTCTTCTTAGGTAGGTACTGCGGTGCATAATTAGACAGGTAATTTGATTTGAAGCATTAGTTAGCAAATTAACATCCCAGGACCTAGGTAACTTAAAGGGGCAGTAAACCTTTCGATAAACTTTTTGTCTTGATCATGTTTATAAGCCATGTTTTAAAGTATGGACAAAGTCGCCAGTATATTGGCGATTTTTGAGGGGTTATTTAAGTTGGAAAACCTGTAAATAACAAGTAAATCACTCCCAAAATAGTCTCAAGAGATGCACTTGCATCAGGCATGAAGTATAAGGATGTTTCCGAGTGCAAAATCTTCACTAGAAAGACAATTTTTTCCTTTAAAGTATCTTAAATGTGGCGACCTGGATCAATTTTATCAATAAAATGGCGACTTTCCTGCCACATTTTGAAATATGGTTTATAAGATACCTACGTATCTAAAAGCTGAGCGGCGCACACCAGTACGGCGCACCAGATTACGGCGCACCACTGTACATTACGGTACCTGAATCCAATGTTTATACTACACAGTTTAATTATTTGATTGAGATGTTTAATTTGGAATAGAAAATAAAATTCATCATAGAAAACTGTATTTGTAATTTTATGGGGTAACTATTGTAAACTTTCAGTGTGAGATGTAAATAAAAACGTGCTGCCCCCCGAACCCCCCTGCCAGGTCATTAAACAATCATGAAGTGTGCAGAACAACAAACTAGCGGATACAACACACTACATAACAGTTTTTCACATTGAGGTCATTAATAGAAAGTACAGTGGTGCGCCGTATTGTAGTGCGCCGTAATGTGGTGCGCCGCTCAGCTTTTAGATACTTATGGTTTATAATTCGATTGAGAGAAATATTTCTATAATAATATGTTGTCATTTAATTTAGAAAAAAATGAATTTAATTAATTCTCAACTGTAACACCATTTCTAATGAACATAAACAATCATTAAGTGTGCAGTAGCTACAACAAACTAGCGGATAAAACAAACTACTTAACAGGTACTGAGGTAGCATGTACAATTGTGCGCCGTATTGTAGTGCGCCGTAATGTGGTCCGCCGCTCAGCTTTTTGATACTGTTGAAAAAATCCGAGGTAAGCGTACATACAAATGTTTGGACCGAAATTTCCAAATTGGTCAGTCTGCAAAAGATGCATGAAGTTGTGAAGTTTATCTGGAGACTGTTAAGGCCCTGAAATACAATTTTGGCCATTATGGAGCCAAAACAATTTTTTTTCCTGACAATTTTCTAATTAATATGTATGTTATCATGTAATTAGTGGAGAGAATTTTGAAAATTTTGGCCATTATGGAGAAAAATTGGAAAATCTTTGGAGACAAATTCCCCCAGAAATTAAATATCTCGAGACTGATTGTGCATGCTTTACAGACTGGCAAATTGGGTTCGCTATATGCAGGTTTGGAATCCAAAATTGAAGAAGATTCAGAACCTAAAAGAGGTTTGCGAGCCCAGCCGCCCAGCTCTTGATTTCACACCTATTTGGTTATTTCAATTTAATAGGCTGGGTAATCAATCTTATTGGTAGACTGGCCGATGCCTGATGGTAACTACTGATGAACCATTGTAATATATCTAACTTACGTATCTAGTTACCTAGTCTGAAATTCTGAATAAGTAGGACTATTTTGAAAGAATATGGAAAACACCTTAGTACAGACTACAGTCCAAAGTGAATACTTAAAGATCTAGGTATAGGCAGCAGCACTTGTGTACCTTTTTAAGTTCCAAAAAATATCAAAGACTCAAAGTGGGCCTCTGTAGCCTGTAGGGAGGGTTGGACAACAGTATCTAAAAACTGAGCGGCGTAGTGCGCACCACATTACAGCGCACTACAATGCGGTGCACCACTGTACAGTGTACACCAAGTAATAAAGCTTGTCCAAACTCTCCATTTTAATGGTGGGTTTGTAACAGTTATTTTGAGCCCCTCAATTGAAAATGGTGAGAAATATCTAACTTTCTCCTATGCTAGTTACTATGTTATTTTGGAGAGAATTAATGATAATTTAATCATTTTGGAGAAATTTGGTGAATATTGGAGAGACGAATGGAGAGTTTATGAGACATACTATTTTACTTGGTAACTTGGACTGGACATAGTATCTATGATTTCAAGTTTCAACATAATTGTCAGTTATGTAGTTTGTTGTATCTGCTAGTTTATTGTACTGCACACTTCATGATTGTTTAATGGCTTGGCAGGGGGGTTACTTATCTAGGTAATTGATAAGTTAAATTTACAACTCACCAGAGCTGGGGGCGCGAACCTTTTTTTAGGTTCCGAATCCGAACCCAAATCTTCTTCGATTTTGGGTTCCGAACCTCCGTATAGCGAACCAAATTTGGAAAAGTTTGGTCCAAACATTTGTTCCGAACCAAACAATTATTCCGAACATTTGCAAGCCAACCTCTGATTTCTTAGGTATAAATTTTATATCGAAAAATTTAGAAAAATAAAAGTGAACTACAGTCTATACATATATATTCGGCCCTATTAACTAACTTATGCTTCCAAGGCTATTAGGGCAACCTATATATAAAAAAAAACAGTTTTTTCAAAAAGATATTAATTATTTGTCAGAAACAACGAGAAGGTTTCACTCTTATGTTAAAAAATGTCTATGTCTTATTTATAAACCTACGTTACTGTATTTGTACACGTTGTTAGTATTTGTACTAAACTAATGTGTACCAAATTTCAAGTAGAAATATTGAATATATAAGGAGAAATGAATACATTGGTATATAAGAGATTGGCAACTGAGTGAGCTGAACTGTTATTGGATGGAGTGTGAACCAATCACAGCTTGCGCATTTGTCTCTACTACATATAAACGTGGACACATTCTTGCTTAATGGGTAACCAATCTGTATTTCTACGTTGCGACACGTCACTAAAGTACAATTAATTCCATAATTTATGTGATTTACGCCGATACGTAATTATTTAACTGTTGAATTAAAAAATATAGTTGGTATTTATGTAGGAACAAAGTCAAGAAAGGCCAATAAATTTAAAGGAATGACATGAAATATATAAAGTAATTTATAAAAGATATGCCTATAAAACATCGTCAAATTTATTAGGGTTAATATAATATGTTTATAAGAATAATTATACTGTGACTTCACATCACTACATTATAGAGAATTTGCACTGGTAGAACTCCTGATTCATGAAATACAACTAATTTACTAAATAGGAATAAGAGATTCATTGAAAACTTACGAATATTTGTGTAGAATAACCTAAATATGTTCACTATAGAGGTAAGTTTGCTATACAGGATTTTACTATTCAGCGCGATTCACTATACAGGAGTTCACTATGAGGGAGTTCCACTGTACTAACTACTTAATAAGTTAGTATTATTGAGTATGACTGTATGAGCATTAAGTATCTTTAAAGCTCCCCTCCAGTCTCCACTCCAATATGTAATTTAAGTTGTTATTCTGATTTTTCTTCTGACCTCCAAATTTCATGCAAAGAAAAATTAAGACCAACTCTGTCGTCATAACAATGCAAGACAATGTATCCATATCAAAGTATCCAAGTATCTAATTTTTAGGTTTTTACTATTGGTTTTCAAATTTTCATTTATATTACAAAATTTTTGATTAATCCGATCTAGAGAACTGATGATATAAACTTTTTGCATTTTGTTTGAATATGAAAGTACTATAGGTACTTTCATATGGTATTCCTGAACTCTATTTGCTTAACTTTTTCTTCTATTCAATATATTAGAAAGGTCAGACAGTGAAGATTACTGTGAATATTTCTCAAAGTTATTTATATTATAACTTATATACATATAATATTATAATAGGTACCTATATATAAATTATAATCAATTCAATTTTAAAGCGAATAACCGAATACTCGATCTCACATTATATGTTCAGCCTACCTACTTAGCCGTCAAAAGTTAGCTCATTTGAGTCATTTCAATATTTTTTCTTTTAAAACCTTCATTTGATATTTAGTATTTCATACATTAGTAAAAGCAAAAGAAAAAATCATCATTCAAAATAAAAGTAACAAGCTAAGACAAGAAACAAATATTTATAAGATGTTATTGTACGAAGCTTGGTATGCGCAATTATTCTCGCACATATTTGATTTCGCTAAGCCGTTATAAGAGTTACAGTTAACTGATTATAGTGAAATAAATATTCATCCTTATGTAATGAAACACACTCTTGCATCTAATTCCTGGGAAAGATCTCTGATATATTCCTAATATTATTATAGATTTGAATAAATGCTCATATTATGAGTATATTACCATTTATCACCTTCATTTTTGTCTAATCGTATGTCTTTATGCAAAAAATTAAACGATTGAAAAGACAGCTTTAAAATCGGTCTTGAATTTAAGTTATTATCTTTCCATGAGGACTGGTTAGCCAACGGCTAAGTTACTAGGGGTAGGGTGTTATTTATTGTTACCTAGTATATACGTTTATAACCTTACCTATAGTTCTACATATTTCAAGCAATTTTCAATTGAGATTTGAGGGAACATAAACCCTTATTAAAGAATTAACTTATAAGATTATTATAAAACTTACCGCTAGTCAGGAAAGAATAAATAACGTAATGGAAGAAGAGCGGGGAGAGATGCATGTTCTTCCTTCAGTGTTAAGCAGAAACCTAGTTATATAATAGTAGCCGAGAGGTACGGTTCATGTTCAGAACGTAAAATAATTAAATGAACAAGTCAGTTTTGCCCGGGTACGGAGGTTTGGACATGCGAAAAAGACGTTCCGAACACTGAAGTCCAAACTGTTTTTGAAGAGGTTCCAAATCCGAATGTCCGAAGCCATTTTCCAGTTCGAACCGGTTCGCAAATAAAGGTTCGCAAACATTTGTGCGGAACGCTCAGCTCTGCAACTCACTGACCTCAGACAGAAAGTTTACAATAGTTACTCCTTAAAATTATAATTATTACAGTTTTCTATGATAAATTTTATTTTTTATTCCAAATTAAACATCTCAATCAAAGAATTAAACTGTGTAGTATAACTATAAACATTGGATTCAAGTACCAGCAGTCATAAATTTGATGGCCTACAACAATTATCAAATTCACTCCATATATCATAAATCTGATTTCAAATTACCTGTCTAATAGAATGTACAGTGGTGCGCAGTAATCTGGTGCGCCGTACTGTGGGGCGCCGCTCAGCTTTTAGATACATATCGCATTGGAGTGCTAGTTAAGAGTTATTGCTCTGTTAAATATTTTTGGTCATACCTTTATAAGAAAATGAAAAACTAACTACCTTAGGTATTATAGCTAGCTATACAAAGTTAAGTGTCTAACTATGTTCCTAGTAATTCACTTAATTTTTCTATTTTATTGGTATTCATGATAGTGATGATAATTGATAGGTACCTATGTTCAAGAGGCTGGCAGTTTGTAAGCCAAAATTTCACAAATTCTAAGTCTTGAGCCAACTCAGCCAAGCCAATTTGATTCATTTTTAAAAATTGACAGGCAAAATTTAATTAACATAAGAACATAGAAATTATTTCAAAATATTAAGCCATTTACTTATACATAGGTATCTGAGTTTTGACCAATTGAAATGTAAACCAATTAAGGGCACTGTTCCCAGATTTTGAAAAGTTTTTTATTATTGAAGCTACGGTTGTGAAACTTTGTACTCACATATGAAATGAATTCCAAGATGTTTTTGTGTCATGACATATTTTCGATTCAACCCATAGAAAACGAGTTATTCGAATTTCGAACAGTGTGTAAATTAATAGATGAATACTACAATTTTGTAGCTATGACATTATGGTTTTTTGCATCCGATTCTCCACAAGATACTCTATAAACTGTGGAAGCGTTCTTTTGATTTTTTGAATTGGTTTTCGAATTATTGAAATTTTTAGTGAAACAAAAAAAAATTGAAAAAATATAAATTTCAAAATTCAATATTTTGAAAAATAATTCAAAAATTAAATAAAACTCTTCCATAGTTTGTAGAGAATTCCGGGGAGAATCGAATTCAAGAATTCGCAAAGCCTTAGCTCCTACCAAAAAAAGCCTTGAGCTTTTGAATTACATGATTTGTAGATATCTGAAGTAACGAGTAATCTCCCATTCAAAATTTGATATCTGGCACGCAGCATACTACTCTCGTGAAGGTCTGCCTGCGGGTAACTGAGGAATATTTCTTTGCAAATCTTAGTGGGTAGTGGGCATGTTATTAATGGTAGGTTAGATACCAGATATAGCGGGATAATTAATTATTACGAACTATAATTGGCTGAGAGATGGTTTTTAGAGTACATATTGACTCCCTACCCACCGGCCATATTTTCCCTTTCTCCCTCTCCCCAGGGGGGTTAGAGTTACACGATACCTCTGATATTTTGCACACACTATAAGAAGATTATAAAGCAACTATTTGCACAATAAAAAAAAAAGATAAAATTTTGAGATTTCTTCGGTAATGGTCCCCTTAAATTACTTTATAACAATGATAACATGGCATGGTAGTGATGATGATACCTATCTGCAGTCTGAGACTACAGGAAGGTATCATATTTCTGAGTGTGGCAGGAAAGTCTCCAGATTAGTGAGGAAATTGATCCAGATCGCCAAATTTAATTTGAGATACTTTAAAGTTGAAATTTGACTTCCTATTGAAAATTTTAGACTTGAAAACATCCTTATGCTTCATGTGCATCTCTTGAGACTATTTTAGGAGTGATTTGCTTGTTATTTACAGGTTTTTCAACTCCTTTTACCCTTCAAAAGTAGCCAATATACTGGCGACTTTGTCCAAACTTTGAAACATGGTGACAGTGAGGTATCATCATGATATCATCATCATGGATATCTATTAAAATAAAATAGCCATTATAATTATTGGGCAGTGGCCAGGTAGTTAGGCCACAGGTGTACACTGTATAGTTTTTTCTTATATATGACCGAGAAGTGGAAATGATAATAATTCATGACTAACCCTAAATACCTAATGTTGAATTACAGTTTGCCATTTGAATGTTTAAAAGTATCCATTTTAATAACAAATATCTGAACCCACTCTGCATAATGTGTCTCTCCTCCTGAAGAGATTTTAATTTAAGAGACAGTTACTCTCTGACTCTTAAGTAGCAGATTCAGAATCACCCACTGCTAAATTAATGGTTACATAGGAATTAATTCAAAATTTCACGCAGCTAAATTAGTTGTTACATAGGAATTAATTGAAGATTTGCTGCAGAGATATAAAATTTCTAAAATTAGGCTCTGATTTGTTGCAGAGAGTCTTGGAAAATGTTCCATATTCTGCAGTCTGGATCTGAAATAGGGTATATGGTCTATACAATGTTTTTTATTTTGAAAAAAAATTGCCAGTATATTGGCAACTGTTGAGTGGTGAAATAAGTTGAAAAACATGTAAATAACAAGTAAATCACTCCCAAATTTGTCTCAAGAGATGCACATGCATCACACATAAAGCTTAATGATTTTAATTAAGTATAAAATGAAGTATATAATCTTCATTAGGAGAAGTCAAATTTCTTCTTTAAAGTATCTTAAATGTGGTGAACTGGTTCCATTTTATCACTAAACTTGTGACTTTCCTGTCAGTTTTTAAAATTGTGGGGTCTATACCTAGTCCAGTTACTCAAGTCTGTGTTGGGTTCGAGATGCTAAAAAAAAATCAACCATCATATTTCCAATAATTTTGCTGATCCAACAACATTTTTCCAATTTAGCCACTGAAAATTAATACTTCTCTAGAAAATTATTTAGATAATGAGATAATCCATTTACAAGCTGGTGAAATTTACCATGAAATATAAACTGCCTGATACCTAGCTCATAAATTTATAATACATGATGAATAATACATTTGAACAAAGATCAAAAGAGAATAGAATAAACATTCATCTTTTTGTGATTTAAAACAGTAATTTATTTCAAAATTAGCTGTAAAAATTTATGCATTCTATACCTAATCAAACAAAAAATAGTTTTTATTAAGTAGCCAAAGTTCCTAACTAGTCTCATCTCTTTTTAAAGTTTCATCTCATTTTTTATAATTCAAAAAGCATTGGATCATTTTTTAAAGTGTGGCAAGAAAGTCGCCAGTATAGTAAGAAAAGGGATCCAGGTTGCCACATTTAAGATACTTTAAAGAAGAAATTTGATTTCCTAGTAAAGATTTTAAACTTGAAAACATCCTTATGCTTGATGTCTGGACTCAATGCATGCGTGTCTCTTGAGGGTTCTTGGTCAATTAGTCAGAAACACATTCGTCGCTAATTTTGCATAAAAATGACAATATTTACCTAAATAAGGTATACTTATTTCACAGTAAAAAACAGTAAAGTATAAATTTTGTCACTATCAAGCCTAACAAGGGTAGGGGCAAGTCCCCCCAAGACCCCCCTCCAACCAAATTGCTAACCTAACCTTAGGTACACAATATCTTCCTATTTATAATGTGTAGTGTTTTTAAATTTTCGGCAAAAGTGTCATGCGATGAATGTGTTTTCGGCTTAAGGAACGGTCACACTCTTGAGACTATCTTTTTAGTGATTTACTTCATAATTGCAGGTTTTTCACTTTACTACTCCCTTCAAAAGTCGCCAGTTTACTGGCGACTTTGTCCATACTTTGAAACATGGCGCCCTGGCTGAGGCTGAGTGGCATTGGAGTATTGTTCCATAAAATAATTTATCATTATTAAGCTTCACGTATTAGGAAGATGTTAAGACACTTTGAGAAAATAAACTAATGTGTAATTACCTTTTCAGAATTCAGAAAGAAAGGTTATATTATAGACTTCATTTATTTATCATCTTTTTATTCGCATAGCTAACTGAAAAAGTGTTCGATAAAATTGCACGAAATTTGGTGAAACGATTGGTCAATGTCCAGTGACCTGCTGGTAGAATTTTTGCAGTAACCCGGTCAAAGGTCAAGGTCATGGTCATTTGTAACTCAAAAAGTATTGCACCATATTGCATGAAACTTTGTGGGACGATTGGTCAATATACATGAACCATTTTGTTAGATTTTGGGAGCGATGGGGTCAACGATCAAGGTCAAGGCTATTTATAACACAATAACTCAAAAAATATTCAACCAAATTGTCTGAAATTCGATGGGACGATTGGACAATGTCCAGGAACCATCTGGTAGAATTTTGGGAGCGATCTGGTCAAAGGTCAAGGTCATTTATAACTCAAATAGTATTGAACCATATTGCATGAAACTTGGTGGGACTGTTGGCCTTTATCCAGTCACCAATTTATCAGATTTTGGTAGCAAACTGATAAGCGGCAGCGAAGGTATGTGCTCTACCGAGTGTATGTAATGTAGTTGTTGAATATTTCAATAATCTTACATTCTTGCTTCATTTTCACTCGAACAATCTTTGTTTGATATTCCTATCCCATTTGTGAAAATAGTATTGGTAATTTAAATATGGATACTACTTAATTTACAAAACAAAATTGGATATTTCAATTGTTTTTTGAAGTGGGGACAAGTTATCTGTCAACAGTCAGCTGAGATATTTCTCTCCAATTTTTCAATGTAAAGGCCTGAAAATAAAATAAAATAAAATTTCCCCCTAGAAAATAAAATAAAAACAAAAGCTATTTATTCCTATGTTGTTAGAGGGGCCATGTCCCAAAACATAGAACTATTATTTGCTATGGAGTATTTGAAGGGATTGGTTGTTGGGTGGAACTAGACTATTGTTGGCATGGACTATTGTATTTGATCTTTTAAACTATTATACAGAAAGAAACCAGGCTGCAAAAGATACAAAATAAACTGTTGTTACTATATGAAAATTACTAATATTTACATATATACACTATCAACATTCTACAAACATTAGCTTACCCTGGCTTTCCTTTTCCACACATCACTTAGTAGCTTATTTACAACATTTTTAACACCATACACCATTTAATTATTTATCACTCATAATACCTGTCACATAAAACACATAATTACTTCACAATATAAGGTAAGTTTAATAGCACAAGGTAAGTACAGGGTGGGGCGTAAGTTTGGAAGCAAATGAAAGTGCATATTATAATCCAACGAAAAATATATTTAATAATTTACAGTTATGTATTATTACATAATGGTTTTAAGAATTCAAAAATCATAAATTTATTCAAAATGTCCCCCCTTGTTTTTAATAACAGCCTCAAATCTCCTCCGAACTCTTCCTACTGCGGCACGCAACTGTTCTTGTGAAATTTCCTTCCAAGATCTCTGGAGCGAACGCTTTAAATCCTCCACACTGCGATGGAATTTGCCACAGGCCTTTGATTCAAGAATGGACCATACCGAAAAGTCCATATTATTAACATCTGGGGAGCAGGGAGGCCACATTTCTTTGGACCAAAACCGTGGAAGATGGTCATGGCACCAGTTTTGAGTGACATTTGCAGTACCATGTGAAGTCGCGCCGTCTTGCTGAAATGTCCATAGAGTGTCATTACCGAAGTGATCCTTAGCTGACTCCAACATTAGCGTCAAAATATTCTCAATATAACATTTAGCATTGATTTTGGCGCCTTGTTCCACAAAAATCAAAGCAGATCTCCAAGTTTCTGAAACGTCGGCCTAGACCATTACTGAAGCAGGTTTCATGGTTCTGTGGACAGTTTTTTGGTTGTAGCTATGGGATGTCTTTTGCACTTTTACCAATTATTCTGTCATTCCTCCGGTTGTGAGCCATTTCCACTGTGAAATTTTTTTCGTCAGACCAAACAATTTCACCAGCCGTGCCAGACTTCAATTCTCTCAGAAGTGCTTTGCTTCTCTCCAATATCTTTTTCTTTACAGCTTCTGACGGAGTCTGTCTCTTTTGGAGGGTGAAAGAGGACATCTTTAGGTCTTCTTTGACAACTCTTCTCATTGTTCTGGGACTCACATTAGCTGTTTTGGCTAACAATCGTATTGACCTTTTCGGGTGCCTCCTGATCTTCTCTCGGGCACATTTTATCAGTTGTTTGGTGCGTTGTGAGCATGGTCTACCACTTCTTGGACGATCAGTCAAGTCTCCTCTCTCATTAAAACGCTTCACACACTTCCAAACAGTCGATCTCGCTATGGAGAGAGTCATTGAAATGACGGAATCTGACTTCCCGGCACGGTGTAGAGCAATAATGGCTTCTCTTTTGTCTGACATTTTTGAATTGACTAAATTTTTGTAAAAAATAACACTGCCACGTCATAATGTAGTGTCTCTACTATAGTTCAAACCCTATCACCTACTTAGGAACTTATTTTTAGGAATTATATTAATGTTTGAAAAATTGCTTCCAAACTTACGCCCCACCCTGTATTTGTTGTCACTATGGGAGCTAGAATAAGACTGACTATGCCTGTGTGTTTTGACTCTAACATTAATATTAAGGGGTAGTGCATGCTATTGTTAAAATGTCTTGCCTGCTTAGGGTTAAAGTGACTAATCATAATTTTCTATTTCAGGTTTACATTGTTTATATCTCACTACATTGTTACCATTAATTTTTGCAGTGGCTAAATTGAGAAAATGTTGGCGTATCAGCAAAATTATTGTAAATATCATATGTTGATACATTTTATCGGCGTTTTGGAAAAGGCAGTGTGTTTTAGTGCGCAACAAATACAGATTGGGTCAGTTGAGAGCCTGACACTTCCCAGGGAGAAAATTTAAAGGTCCTCTCCTAGCAAAATTTTCACGGTTTTAATCAATGAGGCTAATCAAATGTTATCTGACTAAACTCTATACAATTTGATATCATATATTTAATATTGTATATTATTATTAGAACTTTGCAATAGCTGATTTACTTTTTCTGTTCAAAGTGAAAGAATGTACACCATTCTTCTATATAGTTGAAAAAATAATTCAAAACTTTTTATCTAAAATGTATGCTGAACATGCAAGGTTTGTTACTAAAATTTTTACCATGTTTATCATTTTTTTAACGCTACTTGCAGTTTTAGAGGATATGGCTAGGGTATGCTCTTCAACTACGAGGTCTTAGATTTTTGTGTTAGGTAGGCTCTTCCTCTTCCATCCGTGAGTGCAGCCACTGGTGCTTGTGTCGCATTCCTTGGTGTGACTGCATTCACAAGAGTAGCTTTTCTGCATTCATGAGCATTGTCACTGACGGTGGTAAGTGACTTTGTTCATGGGGTCACTTTCCTATCTGACTGCTTCTTCTAGTCCCTTGTACTTAATTTCCTTTTAAGGTCAGCGATATGGCCTTTGGTTCCGAAGCAGACGTTAAACCCCTACTAAAATTAAATTAATTCATTTTCTCACTACACTGGCCACTCTTCTGCCATACTTTAAAATATGTTACATTTGCAGTGGTTTGCTACAATTAGTGGTAAATTGATCAAGTATTGCTTGATAGTTTATAGTTATCAATAGCAACCCAGTCTGCTTAATAATCATAGGACTAATTTGGTGATCTTCATAGTTCTTTTCGGAATATGAGAGTTATTTATTCTCTATGAACAATTTTGAAAATTAATTCCCATATTAGCATTAATTTTCTTTTAAACATAAAAAGATATCTCTACTAACACTTTGCCAGTCTCAACAGGTCACTAGGAAGACCTCTTTTTTGGAGATAATCAGACTTAGACTCTTCTCATTCCACATGTCTATCAGGTTCATTTATTTTGTATCTATCTCTTTATCTCTAAATCATGTATCAATAACTTTTCTCTTTTTATGGGTCAATTGATAGGATTATTGATTAAAGAAACCTGAACTTAAGAATTAATTCATGATGTCTGATAGATGCTCAAATTTCTAAATTCAGACTTGGGTCTGTCTTTAGCAAAATCACAAATGTTTGTTCATATTACACTATGAACAATATTGATAAATTTTCATAATCGGATTCAATTATTTGCTGGATCGGAAACAAATCCGATGAAAATTTGGGATAAGATTCGGAACCTAAAAAAGGGTTTGCGTTCTTCTTATGGTTTATTTTATATTTGCAAAGCTATTGCTGATATTTTTCATGATAAGTTAGTGACACTGATTTTGTATCACTGTCAAAACTCCCCATTTGAATGGCAAGTTTATGTCGGTTATTATGAGCCCTTCAATTGCAAATGGTGAGGAATATTTATTTTTCTTCTATGCTGTAATGTTATTTGGAGAGAATATATGATAATTTGATTTTGAGCCCTTCAATTGCAAATGGCGAGAAATATCCTAATTTTATGCTACAATGTTATTTTGGAGAGAATTTATGATAATTTGATCATTTTGGAAAGAAATTCGGTGATTTTTGGAGAGACAATTAGAGAGTTTATGAGCCATACTATTTTACTTGGTCAGTTGCATAATGTATATGCCTAAATATTTCATTTCTATCTTATGCTAGCTACATGTTATTTTGAAAAGAATTTATGCATATTAATTTGTCCACTCTCTCTAGAAATTTAATTTCTTTGTGAGCTAGAGAATGGGACTTCATGATCATGAATTTTCTTATTTACTTAGGAATCTCATCCCAATTTTTTGAAATGGTACATACCCTACAATGTTTCAATGAATGGCGGGAAAGTCGCAAGTGTATTAAGGGTGCCATTTAGGTTTGGCACTGTAAAATAAGATTTTTTTTTTGTCTATATTTTTCTTTACAAGAATGTGAAAGCAGAATGTGGATAAAATGTACTAGAACTAGTACAGTTGTACTAAGAAGTGTTGGTACCAAACACGCGGAAGCATTGCTCTCAGTAGTTTGTAAACATTTTATGGGGAACTTTTATTTAATAAGTAGCATCTTGAATTTTATTTTTGTTTTGTTTTCAAAGATATTGTTAATGTTTTACATTTTTTGATTTAAAAATCAATTTCATTTTTATTTTCCTCAAAATCTAAAAACTTGTAATGGAATTGAAATATCAGGGATCTCAGAATTATCTTGGCATGTATTACCAATGTTTTCAGCCATAAACCAAAACTAATGGTTTAAAGCTCACCACAATTTTAGATTGTTAAATAGTTGATCATTTCCCTACAACAATTATATCAACAAAGATAATTTCTACAATTTTTATAAATTTATATAAGCAAAAATGATTAAGAATTACTTTTTAAATATAACTGCAATGTTTCAGATAAATCGGACTGTGAATGAAAAAGATACAGAAAAATTATTTCCAAAATTAATGGCCCCCTTAAGAAAATATGTTGATCCCCAAACTTTATAAAGATTAGCCATTTACTTATTATTAACATGTTTTACAACATATGTCATCTATCAAAATCACCTGCGAGATATTTTACTTAAATTTATTTGAAAAATCTCCAACTGACTGATGACTTTATCTATACTGTGAAACATGGCAGTCTGAATTCTCATTTTGTGCGGTGATCTTCAAATAATGAAAAATTGATGGATACTAAAGGCCTAAGTTCATGATTCTATGCATAGCCAAAGTTGCCAGTCAGCTATGGCTCTCTAATGATAATATTTAAGTATAACATCTCATTGGTTACTTAGAGGTGAGATAAGTTGTAGACACTAGAACATGTGAATGAAAAAGTAATTATGGTAAACTCCAAGTTTAGTTGACCCTTGGATTGATTGATTGATTGATAATAATAATATGAAAAAAAATATGAACTTTTAAAATATTGTTATAGGATCTAATTGTAAATTAGTAATAGCATATGTTAAATAATCTGAAAGCTAAGAAACGATTATTAAAATCTGAAAGGTAAAAATTGTAAAGTAATTTGAAATTATATAAATGAATATTAAAATCTGAAATTAAAGAAATGATTATTAAATCTGAAAAGCAAAGAAATGATTAAATGTAAATCCAAGTAAAAAATAGCATAATTGAATTCCACCTTAAAATTAATAATTGTCATGTTCCAATGTTTTATAGATAATATGTACATAGAGAATAGCTCACAATATAGTTGACTTCTAAGCTAGCCAACATCAAAGTTGTCATTTATTGTTTGGATCTTGTGCTGTGAGGATATGTCTTAATCTGTGTAGCTGAAGTGACTTTTAGAATCAAATTAATGTTTGTTTATTTTTTGCAGTTTATGTCCAAAGTGTACCGTCATAGTCATGTATATTGATAAATAGTGTTATTAAGATGTGGTGTATATATAGGAAGTGATACTTGGAAGCCAGGGTATGTAAATATATAGATGTTCTGTTCTTTGTGTTGATGTAAATGACTTGTCATCAATTAACCATTGCTTTTCTGTTTCAGCCTGGTTTTCTGTACTATACATAGTAAATATAATTATACACATTCAATCTGATATACTGTATCCTTTCCTATCTTGTCATTGCTATCTTTGAATTGAATCCCTCAGCTCTATTATATATCGGTGTGCAATAGCTTATTAATTAGTCATAGGGTTTTAAATAAAACATAGTTTAATAGGAAACTCTTTATTAACATGCATATAGATATATAGGTTAAATAAAGATAATTCATTCAAGTATTTAATATTCCTTTCATCATACAGTCTTATGTAGTCAGGGAAATCGGCCAACCCTCCTACATAAATTGGTGCCGTGACCACTGGTTTCGATAGGGACATAGGCATAATTTGTATGGCATTCATCATTGATCTGAAAAAGTAGAAGGAAATTCATATTTATTTTTTCCATATGTTTATATTTTCTTTTTATTCATTAGTAGCTCATCATATTGAATATTTTCTAACATTGATTTATATTTTGTGATTGTAAAGCTAAGATGGAAGAGTTATTTGGAGCAGGTGGAATCTCAGATGATGAGAAGGAAATTGAAATTATTCAAAGAGAGTGGTTAAGGTTGAAGGAGTTTCTAGGTGACATGGAAGATAGATCTAAAAAAGAATTAGGTCCGAAAACAAGAGACTTAGTCAGAGAGATAAATGGAGAGCTAGGTGTTTATGTTGAAAAATCTCAAGGAGCAGTAAAGAAAAGAGTTGAAAAGAGAGAGAGGATAGAAAAACATACTTATGAGGAAAGTGATAGAAAAGGTGATATAAATTCAGATGTGGAGAGAGAAGAGGAGAGAAATAACAATAGTAAGGTTGATGGTGACAGAGAGCTTTTGGAAGTCATGAGGGTAGTTCCAAAGCTTGAAGTTTACGATGAAGATTCAGGATTGAGTTTGGTCCAATACTTGGAAAGATTTGAACAATATTGTGAAGACAATTATAGAGGTGGTGCATATTTGTGGATTAGTGAATTAGAGCAGCATTTGACAGGAAGAACTCGAGAAGGTCTGAAATCTATCAAACAAGCAGATGATAGCTATGAGATGGTAAAAGAGAAACTTGTTATGTGGTATGAAGACGAGAGTGAAGTTAGAAAAATGAAGGCTTGGAAGACATTCCAGAACATAAAGATGAGAAAGGAAGAGTCCATGCTTATGTATTGCAATAGAATATTGTCCCTGTTTAAACTTGCATACCCTAAAAAGAATAGTCAAACTAGTAAGATACTGTTAGACCAATTCAGAATGACTATACCCAAGGATGTTAAGCAAGTTGTTGACAATCAAATTCTTAACCACAAAATGTCTGATCAGAGAATTACATGGTCCAAAATTCAGAAATATGCTAGAATTTTTGATGTTGACATAGGGATGAAGAAAGAAAGAGATGAAGATGATGATGATATAGTGTTGATTAATCTTACGGAGTCAAAGAATTTGAGGAGTGAAGGATCTCGACCTGAAAGGAAATATGAAAACTACGAAAAGCCAGAAGAGCCTAGAAGAAGAATTATTGAGTATGAGAAGCAAAGCCAAGCATTTGGAGCACGGAATCAACAATTTACTGCAAATCGTGAACAAGGATATGATAAATGCAGATATTGTGGTAGGCTTGGTCATAAGGTGGAAGAGTGTCGAAAGAGGCTAAGAACCTGCTTCAAGTGTGGAAAAGGAGGCCATATAGCTGAAAACTGCTATGCTAATAGAAACGGTGACTATACTAAGAGGCATTTTCAGACGATGTCACCAAGAAAGAATGAGGACAGGTTTAGTAAATGGAACAGAAGCCTCAACAATAATAGAAATCTGTTAAACTAGAAACCTCTGGTTTTGGCGAGGGCAGTCCAGAGGAAGTTGTAGAAATCTCGAAAGAGAATAGTTACAAGGGTCATCATAAAGAGGAGGATCAGATAGAAGAAATGAATTGTATGGAGGAAGACATAGAAAATGATGAAATGTTGGTGAACTGTTTGATGCCATCAAAGTTGATGTATATTCCAATAAATATTGGAGATATGATGGTAGTAGGAATGATCGACAGTGGGACAACATTTTCATTTGTTAAGGAATCTATTGTGAAAGATTTGGAACTCTCTGTAAAGAAAGATAGCAGCAATATAGTTGGATATGGGAATAAGAAAATTACAACTATTGGTATAGTGAAAACTAAAATAAATCTATCAGACCTCAAGTTGGAATGTTATTTTAGGGTACTTAAAGATGGTGATATGAGTCAAAATTTGATATTAGGCTTGGATTTCTTGAAAACAAATTCAGTAGTTATTGACTTGAATAAGAAAACATTGAAAATTGGAAGTAGAGATAAATTCAATGCAGAATTGTCGTTTAATGATCATGAAGTTAATGTTAAAAAACTAAATAACATACCAGTCTATGCAGAACATGATGTTTGTGTAAATGGAGGTAGACATGATTTGATATCATTTGTTATTCCAGATTTAGACATGAAAGGGCATAAATTTCTGTTTGAAGGTATAGATGAAGGGAATTTCATTAGCCATAGTGGAATCCTTACTGATGATAGCCAGAAAATTATGTGTGAAAACTTGGTAAAGAAGCAGAGGAAGTTAAGAAAAAATGAAAAAATTGGAACAGTATCTATGTTGATAGAAGATGAAAGTGAAAATTTGGACGAGAGTTGGACAGTGGAGAAGATATGGGATAAGATTGATTTAACCAAGAGTGATTTGACAGAAATAGAGAAAAGAGAAGTAATTGAAATGCTCATGACAGTGAATCAAGCTCTGAGTACTGGAGAAAATGACATTGGTGAGGCAAGAGTGAGCCCACATTTCATTGAGTTGAATGATTATTCACCCATATGGCAAAAACCGAGGTCCTTTGCTCAACCAATTAACAATGAAATTGAAAATCAATGTCAAGAGTTACTCGCTAATGATATAATAGAATATAGCAATTCAAGTTGGTCGTCACCCTGTGTGCCTGTGAGAAAAACTGATGGAACCTTGAGATTGTGTATTGACTACAGGAAGCTAAATGCAGTAACAAAAACAGAGAAGTTTCCCATGCCCAACATGAATCATTGCTTGTATAAGGCTAATAGAATGAGATATTTTACAAAGCTAGATCTTGTTAAGGGATATTATCAGGTTAAGATGGATGAATCTAGTAAGGAGTTGACAGCCTTTAGTACTCCGAATAACCACTATCAGTTCAGAAGATTGTCCTTTGGCTTGAAAAACTCAGGTATAGCATTTCAAAGGATGATGCAGCAGATTATTTCGCCTTTAAGATCAAGCAATATCATTGTTTACATAGATGATATCTTAATTATGTCGGAAACTTACCAGGAGCATCTGGATTTGGTTCAAAAGACTTTGAATACTCTGTTAAAGTACCAAATTAAGATGAAAGTCAAGAAATGTGAGCTATTTAGAGGTGAAGTTAGTTTTTTGGGACACATATTGAGGAAGGAAGGCATCAAGAAATCACCTGAATATGTGCAGAAAGTACGAAATCATCCAAGACCAACCAATGTAACAGAATTGAGAAAATTTCTAGGGTTGATAAATTTTCAGAGGAAATTTATGGAACATTGTTCAGAAATTTCAAAGCCACTCTCAGAAATAACTGGAGGATCCAAGAAAACTGCTATTGATTGGACTGATGAGAGAGTAACTGCTTTTGAAAGATTGAAAGAAGAGGCTGAAAAGGAAATTACTTTAAGGGAATGGTTCCGGGTATTTAGGATGTACCAATAATACTTGTCCGATTGAGCTGAGATTTTAACATAAGGTGTAAAGTGAAAAGAAATCATATGCTCTCTTTTGAGATTTTTTCATTTTGGGGCCCCCCTCCCCCGTGGGGGTCGAAAAACCTTCTTTTTCGACCCCCCCCGGGAAACTATAGAACGGCTTGGGGGTTGGTGCTACAGAAAAATTTATTGAAGCTAATATGTTCTCTACTACTATCCTAAGGTCGTGGTGCAGCTTTTTTTTTGAATTTCTATCTGAAAAATTTTTTATTTGAATTTTTAAAAAAAAAATCATTTTTTTTTTTTTTTTTTTTTTTTTTTTTTTCAAAAAAAATCAATTTTATATAAAAAGTTATAGGAAAAGGGCTTCACCACGACCTTAGGAATTTCGGTCTGAACATATTAGCTCTTATACATTTTTCTGTAGCACCAACCCCCAAAAAGTTCTATACTTTTGAACGTGGAGAATTTGAGGAAAAATGGTACTTAGATAATGGAGGAAGAAAAAAAAATTTCAAATTTTTTTTAAATTTAAAAAAAAAATATATGCTTTTCGTCCCAGCCAAGAAGACTCATCAGGTCGCTTCGGGGGTCAACCCAGGCAGCGACGAAGCCTTCAACCATAAATGGGAGGCAAAAAAACAACACAGAAACAACACAAAAACAACCTCAAAACAACCTCAAAACTCCCTAACCCCCAAACTGAGAAGCGTGTTTGACACACGTACAAACGTACTAGGTGAATGAAATTTTTTTTTTTTTTTCTTTGGTAGATTTGCAGGGTAACTAAATTAAAAAAAAAAAAAAACGAAAAAAATCCTAAATACCCGGAACCATTCCCTTAACTTACCCTGATTATAGTCCGGAAGCAAGCAAGATAGAACTGTATGTGGACGCGTCTGGTACTGGAGCCGTAGCCTGTTTAATGCAGAGACAGGAAGGAAATTATAAAGTGATTGGTTATGGTTCCATGTGTTTTTCACTAACTCAGCAGAACTACTCAACTATAGAGAGAGAACTGACGGCTATTCGCTGGGGATGTGAGAATTTTAAATCCTTCATTTATGGCATAGATTTTGTATTATATACAGATCACAAACCTCTAGTCTATATGCAAAATATGTCTCCGCATAGCTCAAGAATCCAGCGAACACTTGAAGAGTTAGCAGAATATAACTTCATTATAAAGTACTTACCTGGCTGTGAAAATGGTGCAGCTGACTTCTTGTCGCGAATGGAGATTCTTGAAGGAGAAGTAGTGGAACAACCATCAGAATTACCTAAGGAATTTAGAATTTTGAAAGAAGTCCCTGGTAGAGGTGATTGCATGTTTGAAGCTCTGCTCATAGCTATGAAGGAAGTCTATGAAGATGAAGAAGTTGGTTTGCCCGAGACACATCTGGAATTGAGAAAAAAAATCATTAGTGAATTAGTGAAAAATCCTGTAAAATATAAAATGGTTAATAATAAGCAGCAGAAGAATAAACTAAAGTTGATGCTAAATAAAGATCAGCTACCTTGCTCAGAATCATTACTTGTGGCATCACATCTCTATAAGTTAGAAATAAGAGTGTATCACAATATAAAAACTCCTGTGATATATGAAGCAAATGCTGATCCAGATAACAAAGTTATTAATCTACAATGTATTTCTTACATTCATTACAATCCCATATATCCTCGTAAGAAAGTTGAAGTGGAAAAAGGTTTAAGATCAGTAAACACAATAGAAGTCCTAGAAGAGGAAAGTGTAACTGAAATTTGTGATAATATTGATATTGATTGTGCAAATGTATTTAATGAACTTGAAAAGCCATGTGATCATGCAACATTTAGTTCAAATACCATATCTGTGTATAATGAACAGAAAATGTGTACCTTGATAGACACAGGTGCTCAAGTAAGTTTGATTGGAAGAGAGACTTGGGATAGGATAAGAAAAGGTAATGAAATTGTTGAATCAGGAGATAATGTGAAATTGAGAGGCATTGCTGGTAATGTGACGCATTGTGAAGGCATTGTCAGAATCAGTATCCAATTTCAGGAACAAAAATGTCTGGAGACTTTTCCATTTGCAATAGTGCAACAAAAATACTTGCCTTGTTGTATTTTATTGGGAATAAATTTCTTTAAAAACTTTGGTTCAGTATTAAATTTTCGAATGAAGACTATAATGATGAGTGATGACTGTTACTTCAAATTTGAGGATTCTCATGGAATAGCTTTTGCAGGACATCCCTTGAATTTAACTAGTGTGGAAGTAGAAGACAATATAGCTTTACCAACTAAACATGTTAAATTTCAAGTAAATGAGGAAGAATTGAAATCCATGCAAACTTTCAATTATTCAGTGAGAACTCTAAGGTCTAAAGTTGTGAATGAAGTGCCAACAAGACTATGGAATATTCCATATCTGAAGCAGTTCAAGCGATCTGCACCATTATTGAAGATGAAAGATGGTCTTTTAGTTAGAGAGGATGTTAATCAGACCAATGTAATTGTATCCTTCCCATTCTTGGTTGAAATAGTACATAAGGTACATTGCAAAGTAGCTCATTTGGGTAGAGAAAAATTGATAGATGTGGTAAAAAAACAATTTTGGCATCCAGCTCTAGAAAAGTTGGCACGGGATATTTGTCGTTAATGTGTATATTGTCAACAAAATAAAGCTAATGTGCAGTTGAAACCACCTACCTTAAAAAATTGATGCAGGAACTCCATTCAACATAGTTGCCATAGATCTAATGAAGCTACCTAGATCAAAATCTGGAAATGAGGCATTGTTGGTTATTGTAGATCATGAATCAAAATGGATGAATGCTGTGCCAGTGAGGAATAAGTCTGCGTCAACTGTTGCCAAAGCTCTAAAATGTCAAATTCTTCCAAATCTAATAAGAATTCCAAATAACATTTTAAGTGACAATGGATTGGAATTTAGAGGACAAGAGACAGAGAGTGTCTTGTCAGAATTTGGAATTAACCATCTTTATAGTTCACCTTATAGTCCCTCATCTAATGGAGCAGTGGAAAGAGTGAACAGAACTTTGAAAGATACTATAAAGGCATTGGTGGAAGATATGACTGAGTGGGATGTTGTGTTATCAAGAGCAATTGTTATATATAATAATACCTATCACTCACAAATAAAGTCTTCTCCATCAGATTATTTAATGAAAAATATTCATATGCCAACCAATCAAATACCTATAGATAATCAGACAAAAGAAACTTGGAGAGAAGGCAATCCGAATTTCAAATCCTTTCGGGTAAATCAGAGAGTGCTAAAGGCAGTGAATAGACCAGGAGATAGAGCCTCATATAAGTTGATGCCAAAGTATGATGGGCCATACTTGATTAAAAAGGTTCAAGTTAATGGATTGAGCTTTGAGTTGATAAAGGAAGGTAATGAAGGTGTCACACTGAAATGTCATCATAAGAAGCTTAGACCTTTTCATGAATTATCTGCATCTATAAAAAAATTTCTGCCAAATGATAATCTAGTTGTGGAAGAACAGAGGACAGAGAGGTATATACCCATGTTTACTTTGCCAGATTATGATATTGGAAATGGCAGAAGTTTGGTTGAAATGGATAGCTCTGATGAAAGATCAGACAATTTTGAGGGATTTTCTGAAAATAGTGTATATAACTTTGAAGGGTTTTCTAAGGAGAAGGAACATAGGAAATCATCGAGAATTCAAAGTGAAAAGGCTACAAACAAACTCCAGTCTGATGATGAGAATAAGAAGAAATCTGTGAGAAACTTAATAGCCAGATCTTTAGATGAATTTAGATGTTCAGAATCTGTATTAAGTTCAAAGTGGCTGCAATCAACACAGAGAGATGGTATGGATTGTAAATTTGAAGACTTTATTAAATCTAATGAGTCTATGGACACCATCACTGTACTAGAAATAAGCATTGATTCAGAGAAAAGATTGCTCGACACTATGGACAGAAGCTTTATTGAATTAAATACAATTTTATCTGGTATGAGTAATCAGCTCTGTGATTCCATGCAAATTGATGTCAATAATCCTGTAACTCAGGAGAATAATCAAGTTGGAGAATCCAGAATATCTGAATCTTCAGGAAGTCTTTTTGATGGATTCATACAGAATGATTCGGCAAAGATATTTGCTGACAAACTGGCCTAAATGAAGAACATAGTTTCTAGAAGTAGAAAGAATATAGAAGAAGGTAGAAGAAGGAGTATGGATTTTAGAAGGCAAATATGGGAATACAGAGATAGTGCAAGCTTTAATGTAACTACAAATGAATCTGCAACAAGTACTGTTGATAACAGAGTGGATGAAAGTATACAAGATAAGAGTGATGCAAGTGAAACTAGAAGCACTGAGAAGGAGTCAGATGTGGAAGCTGTTAGGAGCAACTATTTGTTAAGAAGTAGAATTAAAAAAAAAATGTAAATACTGATTCTGTAAATAAAATGTAGTGAAATATATTAAAAATATAAAAAAAATGTAATAAAACTGTTTAAAAATTATGAAAAAATATATAAAATGAAAAAAAAAAAAAAAAAAAAAAGGTTTGCTTTATCTCTGTTATTACTGAGTATAACTATTTTGTAAATATCTGGGGAATGTCTATTGTGAATTCAAGTATTAAAAATATATATATATATATATATATTTGAGTTAAATTAATTATTTTCCTGTCTTATATGTATATATTTGAGCAAATTATGAGGTGATTCAAGTAGATTTTTCTTTTTCCTAAAGATAGATTAATAACTACGTCTATTCTTATGTTTTAATTCTTCACTTTCACATAATCACTATCTTCTCTTAAACAAATACAACTTTACTCACATGAAGATGAAGAGAAGCCTGAGAACTTGAAGGATGTCACTGGTTCCATGAGAGAGCCACCGGGCCACCCGGAAAGGAGTGGGGCGGATTCCCCGAGAGGGGAGAGGCCTCACACCCCCGGGGGGACTACGGAGGGAGGCCGGTCTAGCCAGCCTGCCAACCTCCCTAAACATTTGTACGGCGAGGGCACTTTCGGTGACCGATCCACTGGGGTACCTCTGGTGTCGGGCAGACACTGTCGGCTGCTAGTAGAGGTAAGTCTTAGGACGATCCATCCAAACCCTGGACCTATGCCCAGGGGGAGGAGAAGTCGTGGGGAGGGAAGAAGGGTTAGAAATAGTCGTAGGTATAGAAATAGAAGGGTGGGAAGAATAGGGGTGGGTGGGGGGGAGAATAGGAGGGAAGCCACAATAGTCACATGGAATTTACAAAGAGTTTCATTAAGGGATCACAATAGGAGAAGGTTAGGTAGAATTTTAGATTACATAGTTAGACGGGGATGGGAGATGGTCCTGGTTTCTGAGCTTAACTCAGACCAGGAGGGGGTAATTTGGCTAGGTGATGATAGGGACCAAATAGCTTTAGTTCACGGTAGGAAGTCAGGGATAATTCTTAGAGGGGAAGCTTTAGATAGTTGGAAGAGGGAGGGTCAGAGGAAATGGTTAGGAGAGAGGGTGACAGCAGTCACCCTCCAGGGCCTTAGATTAGTCGCTGCTTATCAGCCTATTTGGGGTAGGGATTTAGAGGGAATGGATAGATATAGAATAGATTTAGAAAATCAGGTAAGTATGACCAGCGGGGGGGAGGTATTAGTAATAGGAGGGGATTTTAATGCTAATGTAGGGTCAAATAGGCAGAGAAGGGGAGTGAGTGGGAAGTTTGGGATAGGGCCAGGGAGTACTGCGGGGGAAGATCTGGTTAATTGGTGTGAGGAACAGGGGTTAGCGTGGGTAAATAGTTTCATGCCACATAGGAATAGGGGGACTTGGTTTAGTAACGTGTATAGGAGGTGGTATGAGTTAGATGGGTTCATGGTTAAGGGAGTAGATAGGCATAGGTTAGTTAGGAGTGTAGGGACGGTCAGAGAAAATACTTTCTCTGACCATAGGCCAAAGAAACTAGTGATAAGGTATAGGGGTAAGAGATGGAGGGAGGTAGGGGGTAGAAGAGAAAGGGCACCTAACATTAAATGGGAGGTGTTGGGAGATGAGGGGAAGAGTAGGGAGTTTAGTAGAAGAACGGAAGAAAAGTTTAGTGAGGTAGACTGGGAGGACGGGGACTTAGGGGAAATGGAATGGGATAAGATTAGGAAATTATTAATAGAAGTAGCTGATGAGGTATGTGGTAGGAGGGATGGGAAGGTAATAAATCCATGGACAATAGGTAGAGAGGGGGAAATAGAAATAATGAGGAGGGAAATAGGTAGGTGGGTAGAGAGTAGGAATGAGGTAGTAGGTAGGCAGGAGTATAGAGCTAGGTTAAGGAATAGAGGGGGAGATGTAGAAGATAGGTTAAATAGGGAATTAGAAGAGGTTAGACAAGGGGTACGATTAGCACGTAGTAACTTAAAGAATAGTCTTAGAGCATGGGAGAGGGAATGGTGGGAGGAGAAGATTAGGGAGTGCGAGGATGCTAGTAGGAGGGGTAAAGTAGGGGATATGTATAGAATTTTAAGGAATTTAGGGACTAGGGGATGGAAGGCACCAGCTAGCACTACAATTACCAATAGGGAATTTAAGGAACATTTTGAGGCAGTATCGAGGGATAGGTATGAGGAAGATAGGGAAACTTTAGAAGAGGTATTAGGTAGAGTTAGGGATTTAAGAGGGAGCAGGCAAGCAGAAGAGTCTAACGAACTAATGAATGAGGAGCCGGGAGAGGAGGAGATAGAGGAGGTGATCAAGGAGATCAAAGATTCTGCGCCTGGGGAAGATGGGGTTAGGATAAGTTATATCAGGAATGCGTGTAGGGAAGTTAAGGAAAAGGTAGTTAGGATGGTTCAGTTTATGTTTAGGGAAAGCGCAGGTAGGTGGGAAGAGGGTTTAAAGGGGGGATTAGTGGTGCCTCTACACAAGAAGGGAGATAGGAATAATAGGGATAATTATAGGGGGGTGTGTCTGTTAGCTATGGGAAGTAGGATTCTAGCTAGGGTTATTTCTAAGAGGCTTAGATGGTGGGTAGAAGAGTTAGGGTTAGTTGATGAAAATCAGGCAGGTTTTAGAAGGGGAAGGTCGACCGCAGACGCGACCCAGGTCATGGTGAGGATATGGGAAGATGTTAGTGATTATAGGCTTAGGACAGGGGGTCAAGGGGATAGGGAACCACAGGCAAGGCTTCTGGACTTGAGGAAGGCATATCCTCGAGTAAATAAGCCTTGCTTGTGGGGCATTTTAGATAGGTATGGGTTAGGTGGGAATTGTTTAAGGGTAATTAAGGATTTGCATGAGACGACGGAATATAGGGTTAGGGGAAAGGAGGGGGTTAGTGAGAAATGGGTGCCAGCTAGGGGTTTGAGGGAGGGGTGTGCAACTTCGCCTGTTCTGTTTAACGTTTTTCACCAGGCGGTGATCAGACAGGCGGAGGAAGCTAGAAGGGAGCTAGGGGGTGAAAGGGTGGGAATAAAGTGGCACTGGATACCGGGGGGGTCTTTCGCGGGAGAAGGTAGGTGGGAAAAGGGGTGCTCGGAGGCAAAGAGTCTGACCTTGACATCGTCACTCTTTGCCGATGACACTACCATTATAGGTGAGGGGGTAGAATTAGAAGAGGGAGTTAGGAAGATTAAGGAGGTTATGGGTAAGTTTGAGGAGAGGAATAACGAAGATAAGGAAGAGGTTTTAGTTTTTGGGGATAGAGATAGTGAGGGAATTAGGGTGCTAGGATCTTGGATGGGACCTGAAGAGGATAGTAGGAATAGGATTAGACGGGCAAATGGGTTATGGGCTAAGGTTAAGGGGCAATTAAAGGGATCTAGGCTAAGCAAGAGGTGGCAGGGTAAGATTCTAGAGGGTTGTGTAGAGAGTGGGTTATTGTTTGATTGTAGTGTTAGGGTTTGGTGGGGGAAGGATATAAAGAAGTTACAGAGTTGGATAGATAGGAAGTATAGGTATGTTTGGAGTAATAGGAATGGGGAGCCACTAAGGCAAATGGAAAGTAGGGGGGAGAATATGTGGGATGTTAGGGCCAGGTTAGGGATTAGATCGATCAGGACTAAGATAGAAGTGAGGGTACTAGAAAGGTTAGGGCATGTGATGAGGATGGGGAACGATAGGCAGGTTAAGGCAGCTGTGTTAGGGTGGTATGAGGGACTAGAAGGATTAGGGAAAAAGAAAGGTAGGAAGAGGAAGACGGGGCTGTATTGGAAGAGGTTACTTAGGGAGGCAGGTGTGGACTATACGGATGTTGAGAGGTTAGTGGGAGATAGGGATGGGTGGAAGAAGATTGTGAAGGAGAGGAGGGAGCATTTGGAGCTATGGGAGAGGCAGCAGGGGCATAAGTACGAATGGGGGAGACGGGAAGAAAAGGTAGATAGGGTAGTAGCTCAGGATAGAAGGGAAGAGGTAGAGGGTTTTAGGTGTCACTGGGAAGGGTGTGACAAGGTATGTAAGTCTAGGGGGGGGGTTAGTGGTGCATGAGAAAAGGATGCATAGGTTAGCTGAGGATAGGGTTAGGTTTAGTTGTGATAGGTGTGGGGTAAGCTTAGAGACTGAGGGGGCTAGGAAGAACCACATGGAAACATGTGGTGGGGGGGTAGCAGTAGATGGGAATAGGAGGGAATGCCATAAGTGTAGGAGGGTAGTTAGTCGGGCAAATTATGCTAGGCATGTAAGGAGTTGTAGGCAGGTATGGGATCCGGGGGGACTGGTAGGGGGGGCAGGGGTAGGGTTACGGGTGGAGGGGGGGGAAGACGTAGGGGTAGAATTAGCAGTAAGGGGTTTTAGAACTAAGAGGGTTATGTGCATTTTTTGCAGGCGGGAGCAGTCGGCGGCCAACCTCGCTCGGCACCAGAGGGGCTGCGGTGGTCGGGAGCCGGAGGGGGGACCGCGCCCCTGACGGGGGCGTTTGGTCAGGAAGAAGAAGATGTCACTGGTTCCATGAGAGAGCTGTTTGAATTCACTAAAAAAAGGGTATTAAGATGTCTGCAATCAGCATGTAAAACAGAAGTCTACTAAGTCAACATGGTTGAAAATCATGGCACTGAATCTTATTAAAAGGATCTGGATCCTCAATAGTGTATTCACTATGCAGCTTACACCCACTGTCAGAATCATCTTTACTGTCTAAAGTCAGAGCAACTAAACGCGAAGGATTTGATCAGTAGCATTCAAATCTTGATGCATCGGAAATTTTATGTGAACTGACATCATATGCTTAATTTGAATGTTGTTCAAATAAACTTTAGTTTATTCAAACCTTGTTGGAACTTCACAATGTTATAAGAACTAAGAGACTACAAATCAAAACAGTTGAGTAATTCCTGTTAATCAAGTTCATCTACAAGTTTCATCAATGTGACCAACTGATGGCAATAGCTAATTACAATATGGCTGAAAAAGATACCATAGTGAATGGCTGTTGTATGTTTACAGTAGGTACAACAAGAGCTAAAGAAGATATCTCTAAATGGCAAGCATATACCTGTGAACTGTCTATACTAAGTGACTGAATCAGATGGTATTACAGGAGATGATGTTGAAATATACTAAGTTAAATCATTCAGTCTCTAGTGGGAAGGAAAGAAGATGATTCAAGAAAGAAGATAACACAAAACTGAGAAAGGTGATGAAATGCAAGAAGATATGACTGCTCAAACAGATGCTATAGCTTAATCATGTCATGTTTTATATAGCTCATGTTATTTTTGATTTCTAGTTTTTCAATTAATGAAAAACTGGAGGGGGAGTTATGTTATAGGATCTAATTGTAAATTAGTAATAGCATATGTTAAATAATCTGAAAGCTAAGAAACGATTATTAAAATCTGAAAGGTAGAAATTGTTAAGTAATTTGAAATTATATAAATGAATATTAAAATCTGAAATTAAAGAAATGATTATTAAATCTGAAAAGCAAAGAAATGATTAAATGTAAATCCAAGTAAAAAATAGCATAATTGAATTCCACCTTAAAATTAATAATTGTCATGTTCCAATGTTTTATAGATAATATGTACATAGAGAATAGCTCACAATATAGTTGACTTCTAAGCTAGTCAACATCAAAGTTGTCATTTATTGTTTGGATCTTGTGCTGTGAGGATATGTCTTAATCTGTGTAGCTGAAGTGACTTTTAGAATCAAATTAATGTTTGTTTATTTTTTGCAGTTTATGTCCAAAGTGTACCGTCATAGTCATGTATATTGATAAATAGTGTTATTAAGATGTGGTGTATATATAGGAAGTGATACTTGGAAGCCAGGGTATGTAAATATATAGATGTTCTGTTCTTTGTGTTGATGTAAATGACTTGTCATCAATTAACCATTGCTTTTCTGTTTCAGCCTGGTTTTCTGTACTATACATAGTAAATATAATTATACACATTCAATCTGATATACTGTATCCTTTCCTATCTTGTCATTGCTATCTTTGAATTGAATCCCTCAGCTCTATTATATATCGGTGTGCAATAGCTTATTAATTAGTCATAGGGTTTTAAATAAAACATAGTTTAATAGGGAACTCTTTATTAACATGCATATAGATATATAGGTTAAATAAAGATAATTCATTCAAGTATTTAATATTCCTTTTATCATACAGTCTTATGTAGTCGGGGAAATCGGCCAACCCTCCTACAATATTTTCCATCCTTCAACTATTAATGCTGGAAACATATTGGGAAAATGACAACTGATGATAAATTTACCAAATTTTGTAAATAAGAATAGTCTTGTTAACGGATCCTTAATCTCAATAAATATATGTAAAATATTATTTAAATATTAATATCCCTTTATATTATATACCCGCTTCCTAGTTTAGTTGACCCTATTAAAGGGTTGTGGCGCTGTTGTCTGCTGTCTATCCAGCTGACGTCAGTTCATCTCCAGCCATTGTAACGTGAGCGTGTGCCTGTCTCCTCAGTTTAAATATTTTGTTTTTCTTTGCAGCTGTTTGGACTCTTCGAGTTTCTCTTCATGCCATTTGGTCTAAAGAACGCAGGTTCCACTTTCCAATGATTCATCGATTCCATCTTTGCTAATGTGAAAAACGTCTTCATCTACATCGGCGATGTGCTCATTGCATCCGACATGTTGGAAGAACACATCGAAGATGTAACTAATGCTCTCTCAATCCTTGCGCATCATAGTCTCCGTTTATCTATAGAGAAATGCGAGTTTCTTCGGAGCTCTTTGACTTTCCTGGGTTATGAAATAAGCACCAAGGGAATCAAACCTCCAGCCGACAGAACAAAGGCAATCTCAGAGTTCCCTCCACCATCAACTTCAACAGAGATGCGCAGATTCCTCGGAATGATAAACTTCTTCCGACATATGATTCCTCATTTCGCCGAAATTGCACACCCTCTCACAGAACTGATACGACTTCATCCAAAATCTAAGAAGCTTCCATGGACAGATGAGTTAGACACCGCCTTCACCCAAGTGAAGCAGGCACTTGTCAACTGTCCTACCCTGTCATTCCCTACAACAACTTCGTCCCAATATCATATTGTATCAGACAGCACGAGCTATGCAGAAGCGCTGCATTATACCAACTTGTAGACAACCAACCAATGCCAGTCTCCTTCTTCTCCAAAAAACTTTCATCATCACAGAAAACTTACTCTACTTATGACCGAGAACTTCTTGGTGCATATTTAGCAGTTTCACACTTCAGAACTCTCATTGACGGACAAACTGTCGACCTATTTTTGGACCATAAACCTATTGTCTCTGCATTCCACTCCAAAGCCATCGCCAAATCAGACCGTCAACAGCGACAACTCTCCTACATCTCCAAATACATCACTTCTATGCACTACATAGAAGGTCATCGCAACATTGTATCAGACTGCCTCTCTCGTCCTACATGTGCAGTCTCCATTGACCCGTTCGATTTGCAAGCCTTAGCAAGAGCTCAGGTTGATGATGCAGAAGTTGTAGCAAAACAGCTTCATCTCACCTCCTTTCAAATCACTCCAAACTTAAATCTATGGTGTGACACTACTACTTCCTCTCCTCGTCCTTTCATTCCCAATGCTTCTCGTCAATCTGTCATTACCTTTCTTCACAACCTTTCCCACCCAGGCGTTTCTAAAACAATTCAATTAGTCAAACAGCGATATTTCTGGCCTTCCTTAGACAAAGATGTTAAAGATTTCGTCATGAACTGCCAGAGTTGTCAACAATCAAAGATCCAACATCACACTCGTTCTCCCAGTAATTCCATATCTGCTCCTTCCGATCGTTTCACTACGGTTCACATCGACATTGTCGGACCGTTACCTTCTGCTTCTCTTCCCACTGTTACTTACCCTTTACCTTTTCGCTATCTCTTAACTTGTATCGATCGGACAACAAGGTGGATGGAAGCCATTCCCCTCATCGATACAACTGCCATCGCCATCGCATTTGTATCAGGTTGGATATCACGGTTTGGTGTTCCGTTGCACGTCGTCACCGACCGTGGTGCTAAGTTCGAAAGCGAATTCTTCTCCAACCTATCCTCTCTTCTAGGATTCCATCATCTCCGCACAACCAGTTATCACCCTCAATCTAACGGGATGATAGAGAGACTGCATCGTACATTGAAATCAGCCATCATGGCACGCCAAGATAACTGGTACATATCCCTACCTATCGTTCTGTTAGGTCTCTGCTTGACTCCAAACTGTTCTGAATTTTCTCCATTCACAGCAGTGACCGGAGCCTTCATGTTATGTCCTCAGCCCTTCCTGTCAACAACCCGATGCCCTGTTTCACATGAAACTTTAGAAACCTTCATTAAAGAGATGTACTCATTTTATTTCTCCATACTTGCTTCAGGCACTAGTCACTCTTCTGCTCCTTCTCATGTCCCTAAAGATCTTATGCACTGTGTCAAAGTGTGGTTGCGAGTTGACCGTATCCGCAAAAGTCTTGAAGCTCCCTACACTGGACCCTATGAAGTACTTGGGCACAAACCCAAGTATTTCATCCTGAAACTCCCTCAAGGCAATACATCTGTCTCTATTGATAGACTTAAACCTGCACGTCTACCATCTTCATCGCCAGCAATCACACCTCCTACTAAAGATAACAATTCTCGTTATTCACACCCTCCGACATCTTCTTCACCTCTTCCTCTTGCCCCCTCAACTTCAACTCGCTCTGGACGCTCTGTCCGATTCCGCTTAAAACCCGATTTCCACTATTTCTAATTCCCTGTACACTCCGTTACTGGCGGGGGAGCCCTGTGGCGCTGTTGTCTGCTGTTTATCCAGCTGACGTCAGTTCATCTCCAGCCATTGTAACGTGAGCGTGTGCCTGTCTCCTCAGTTTAAATATTTTGTTTTTCTTTGCAGCTGTTAAGTTCGGGTAAGAATATTTATGTTAGTTCAAATGTCAATAATTATATAGAGTGTAATTTAAATTCATAGAATCTTGTTAAAAGGATCTCATATTATAATTTATAACTATAGCTAACTTTCTGTTGCTATGCTGCATAAATGCCAAGTGTTTCGTTTCTTGTTGTATCATATAGGAATATTATTCTTTTGCCAATAATCTGTATTTTATTTTATGTTAATTTTAGTTAATAAATTACAGGTTCACCCTGCTCAACCTACTACCCACGCTTTTATTGAGTCCAGCCCCTTTAGAGAGAATAAAATAAGAACTTACTAACAACCACCCTTCAGGGTCAACTAAACTAGGAAGTGGGTATTTAAATCCTATATTACAGCGTTGAAAAGGTTGAACAATAAAATAATAAGTTCAAATTATTTTATGATTATATGACAGTTGTAAAATAACTTATGATATTATTAGTGTACTTGCGGGTCTTCAATAGTAATTCATTACCCATTGTTCGGTTATTTTTAATGAATTGAAATCAAGTAAAATTTATTTCCGTAATACTATATTAATTTTAATAGATAAAATTCATATATAGAAATTGAATTAACTCAAAAGAATTTAAATTTCATATCAATATATTCAGGTGTGTATCATAGTTAAATTCTTCATGCTTAATACCCGTCAAGTAAAAGCTGACACCAAACATATAAATAAACATGCAAGGAAAATTATTAGTATCGATGATTTTTAAATGTTTAATTTAAATGAAAATAAAGTAGTATTCAAAAGTAATATGTATCTATAATACTGATAACCTATTCAAGAGAATGTCTTATGATTGAAAAAAATATGAACTTTAAAAATATTTTCCATCCTTCAACTGTCAATGCTGGAAACATATTGGGAAAATGACAACTGATGGTAAATTTATCAAATTTTGTGAATAAGAATAGTCTTGTTAAAGGATCCTTAATCTCGATAAATAAATGTAAAATATGATTTAAATATTGTTAAGTGCATTTCTGATTTAAGTTTCCTAACTCCTCCACCAGAAGGAGATATATTGATATTGTGTTCAATCAAATATTATTTAGTGTAAGAGATAGGTAGGGCACTAGGTGTTGAATTTAATTAGTGTGGTTTGAATGGTGCGTAAGTTAGCAGCTGTTCACTTCCCTTCAGCTGCCTTTATTTGTGGGTGAAGGAACCAATTAGAGATTAGTTTTGCTAGTTAAAAGTTATTGAGTTACCAATAGTCAAGAGGAGCTAGTGCAGTGCTGGGAGAATCCTATTCACCGTGTGATAAGATAGAATCCAAAATAGTCAGGTGAAAATTAGTTTAATAATATCAGAAGTGATGGATTTGAGCTCACTGACCTAAATCAAACAACTGATTAGTGAGAAATTATGTGCTGCTATTTGTATATCATAATTGTTAGTAGATATTCTATATTTATCATGGCGTGGTGAATTTATCGTCCATCTTAGCTGTTGCAATAAAGTTTTAGTGTCCTGATACCAATATGTGTAAAGTTTAACTCAGTAAATTTTATTGTTCAGAGTTTATAGAATCTTTTTTATATGTCATTACCCCACTGTAACATTCCTGGTGTCGTGGATAAACAGTCCACGATTTTGAACCATTATTATATTTTATATGCTAGCGTATATCCTAAAATAGTATTCTGAATTTATTTTAATTTTGAAGAAAATTGTCCATTTCCTGTGTAGGCGAACCTAGATAATTTATTCTATAAGTAGCTAGTAAGATTCTGCTGCCTCAGAGTCAATAAATATTTTAGAATAGTTTTCTATTTCTTTTTTAGAAACAACTATTTGGATAGGATCAGAAAAATCAGTAGTCTAGAAGATTTCAGGATTCTGCTTCTCTGAGAAACGAAAGAACTGTTGATGAACTAATTAACCTACCCAGAGGAAGCAGCTATCTCCTATCTGGTAAGGTTACTTGTTTTCTATTTTTCAAAACATTGAATGTTTATAATTGATTGCTAGGTATATTTTTTTTTCAGATTTGATAATTAGATAGACTATAATAGTCTATACGAATTAGGTAGGATACTGTAGGTACCTACCTATAAATATATATATATTTTTTTCATTTCTATAAACCTAACTAGGTAGATAAAATTCTTATCTAATATGGATGGGCATACAAATGATCATATTATGTCCTCATCATCTTTTTCAATTACTGAATCTCCTATTTTGGAGGAAGATAGTAACAGTGTAATATTAGGAAATTCATTAAATTTTGGTACATCATTCCATCAGTTCAATTTGATAGATAATGAGTCAGGCTTTGATAACTTCTTGCAGGATTGTCCAACTACTGCTAGTAATGTAATGAATCAATCAAAACAAATGGAATCTAAAGATCTCTTGAACTCTCTACTTTTAAAGATGGCCAAATTAATGCAACTTATAATGAGGATTACCCACCTCTAATTTCTTGTACAGACAGCTCAATGTTAAATGCTCTTAGAGCTCACAATTCCTGTGACACTCAAGAAAGTGATATTGAAATTATTAGAACAAAAAGATATAAAACAAATCATGCCAACCCTACCAAAATAGTAACTAAGTCAAATGATACTGCATCTAAAGTAAATGATTTAAATTCAGAGTTTGGACAATCCTTTGGGAATAATAATCAACAAGATAACTTTCACAAACAAGCTATTTTCATTTAACCTGTAACAAGTATAGATCCTGAATCCCCCTGCAAGGACATAAACAAGTTCTTTTCAAATGACCTTTTCTTAGCCAGAGAAATAAGCAAATCAATCTTAGGACAATGCTCTATTGAAAAGACAACAAAAAACTTTAAGAAAAAGATGGTGATTGTGCATCTCCTTAGAGTTAATACAGATCGGCTGAATAAAATTAAAGCTTTAAATAGATTAGGTAACTGGAATATCAAATGTAGAGTACCTGTATCAGAGCAATATTCCAGAGGAGTGATAGGACCTATAGGATGTGATACTCCTCTAGACGAGATAACTAGTGAACTAATGCTTTCAATTGCTAATCTGACATCAGTGGAGATAATCTATAAAGGCAAGGAAAAGATTCCTACTGTAAACATAAAACTGGTCTTTGACTCGAAAGAAATCCCCAGTTACATTACTCTGTATCATCAGAGATTCAAAGTTTGAGCCTTCATCGATAAGCCTTGGCAATGTTATCGCTGCCAGGGTTTTGGCCATAATGCAGCCGATTGTAGATTCTCTCCAAGATGCGTAATATGTGGTGGCTCTCATGATACCAGAAATTGTGTTAAAAGGACCAATACTAATGAAAATACCAATTCTGTACAATGTGTAAACTGCAATGGTAGCCACACTGCTAATTATGGAGGTTGCCCTAGCATATTAAAAGCAAAGGAAGTTGAGAAAATTAGGGCCCACCATAAAGTATCCTATAGGGATGCACTAGCCGAGGCAAATAATAAGAAACCTGTTATTGTGAAACAATCTGACATATCTACTTAATACCATGTAAATTCCAAGCAAGTCCCTCAAGTCAATTCAAAATCAATTGGCTGCCAAACAGAAACTGATATCCCTCCTAAATCTATTTCCTCTGTTGATATAGTAGTACAATTAACAGTACTCATTGTTAAACTAATGAAACTCAAAGATCTTAATAATTCAGATACTGTCGGAAACATAATACAGCAAGTAATGAGAATCTCTGTTCCTCTGGCAGTAATTGATGATGAAGGTATCATAGGTAGTGTAGGAGAAAATAATGTAATTGTAAATAAGTCAAATAAGGAATCTCTATCTTCAGACTCTAGTGAATGTAATTCAACTAATAAAACAGAATTTGTGAAGGTAAGAAATGGAAAGAAGAAGAAAAAGAAGCATAACCAAGATAAACTTACTGAACAAAGCAAAGAGATCAATCACCTCAGAACAATTGATTATGCATAGGAAAGTGGAATTCCACAAAAATGACTGACAAACTTGATATTTTAAATTGGAATTGTCACAGCCTGTATACAAAACTTTCTCATTTTAAAATAATATTGTATTCAAGGAAGCCACATGTAGTTTGTCTATTTGAAACATGGCTCAAAGAAAATAGATTACCTAATTTCATAAATTATAAATCTTTTTTTTGTATGTAGACAGAATAGAGCAGGTGGAGGAATAGCCATCCTGGTACGCAGTGATATATGCGTAAAAGAAATTAATTTAGTTAATTATGTAAATAGTGTTCTAGAAGTACAGGCTGTGACAATTTATTCCTCAAATAGCAAACTTGATATTTTAAATATGTATAATCCTAATGTAAATGTATCTGTCAGTGAATTTGAGCATTACTTTGGTCAACTGGGACATAATAGAGTAATTGTAGGTGATTTTAATGTCCATAGTAATATGTGGGATACAGATAGTATAGAAAACTTAACTGGAGACAGTCTGAGCCAGGTACTGCTCAATGACCCTGACCTTTGCTTATTGACCCCTACCAATTTTCCTACTTATTATCACACAGCAACTCGGAAATTTTCAACATTAGATTTATGCCTGGTTAGTGGCTCTTTAATGAGCTCATCTAATATTTCCCTAGTAGAAGATATGGGTAGTGACCATTGTCCTGTGAATATATCTATTAATTTCAAACCTGATCTCAATCCTTTCAAAAGAAGAAAGAGATGGATTTTTCGTACCTCTAAAACTTGGTCAGATTGGAGAGGAGCCTTACCAAAAAGAACTGACAATAAACTATCTTTAGAAAACTCTTACAATGCATTTTTACAGTCCCTTATAGATACAAGTAGAGATTATTTTAAATGAACTAAAGAGGTGGTTAATCCTAAATACTCAAAGACTTGGTGGAATCTTGAATGTGATTCCTTTATTAAAATTAGGAGAAACAAGAAAAATATTTTCCACAAGCACCCCACTGTTGATAATCTTGTAGCTTTACGTAGGGCTGAGGCTGATGTGAAAAGAGTTACAAAAAGAGCCAAGAAGGATTCATTTAAAAGTTTCTCAAGTGTCCTAACAAAAGACACTCCATCTAGTGTGATATGGAAACAAATAGATGGATTAACAGGTAAAGCAAATAAAACTTACTCTCAACCAATAAACTATAACAACCAAATTATTACTAACTCTAATCAGAAAGCAAATATAATTGCTGAGCATTACTATAATATTTTTAATAGTCAATTTCATGGTGTTCGTCCTAATAATTTTCTCCTCCAGGTAACCCTCGCATTGATAGATGAAGCAGATTTGGATTACAATTCCAAGTTTAATATGAATGAACTAACCTGTGCATTAAGTTCTCTTAAAGATACTACTGCTGGTCATGATTATCTACATAATCAGATGCTGAAAAATCTTCCAGCTGAATACCAAAAATGGATTTTAGAAATCATTAATGAAAGCTTTAATAGCTCTATTATTTTGCAGGAGTGGAAACTAGCTATAATTCTGCCCATTCTCAAACCTGAAAAATCTCCTTCTGAACCCTCTGCTTACAGGCCTATTTCTCTTCTTCCATGTTTTAGTAAATTAATTGAAAGATTAGTATGTAATAGACTTAATTATGTCCTTGAAAGAAAAAACATGCTGAGTGAGACTCAAGGAGGGTTCAGAAAGAGAATGTGTACCTTAGATCAGATATCTAGATTGGAGAACTGTGTAAGATATGCTCTATATAACAGACAGATATGTATAGCAGTATTATTTGACATTAGTCATGCATATGATGGTATCTGGGATTGCTTTCAGAATTAGTCAGAGTTGATATTAGAGGTAAAATGCTAGGCTGGATTAAAGAATATTTGACAGGTAGGAAATTTCAGGTATATTTTGAGGGTGAATACTCTGATGAATTTGGCATGTCCTCAGGTGTGTCACAAGGCTCCATTCTAGCACCCACTTTATTTAACATATTGATGTCTAGTATTCCTCACTCAGAAAATGTAAAAATGTCAGAATATGCTGATGATATTGTTATTTTTGGTTCTGGATCAGAGATCAATGTATTAAAAGAATTTATTCAAAATCATATAGATAAACTAACTGATTGGTTCTATCAGTGGGGATTTAAATTAAATAGAAACAAAACTAAAGCAATGATGTTCACTTTGAAACAGTTACAGGAACCAAATATTACAATTGAAGGTGATCCTATAGAATTTGTTGCAAAATACAAATATTTAGGAATTATTTTTGATAAACCAAGGTTAACATGGTCACCTCAAATAAAATATATAACTAATAAATGTGTAAAAAAATGAATATTCTGAAAATTGTCTCCCATCATCACTTGGGAGCAGATAGCGAAGTACTCCTAAAATTGTGCAAGTCACTCGTTCGTACTATCTTGGATTATGGAAGCATCTTCTATATGACAGCTAGTAAAACTCATTTAAATAAATTGAATAAAATCCAAAATAACTGTTTAAGATTAGCCATTGGAGCAAGAAAAACTTCCTATACCATCATTAGAAGTAGAAAGTAATGTCCCTCTCCTGCACTTCCACAGAAATAATAATCTCTTAAAATATTATTTTAGATTGTGTGAGCTACCAAAGAACACTCCAGTAACAGATGAACTGTTTGAGTCAGCTGTGGAGCATTACCACAAGGCATGGTCATCAACTGTGAGAATGCCTCCAGTCATTGTAAGATGCTGGCAGGCTTTGATGAAGTGCCAATTTCCTGTGCCTCACCCACAATTCACAGAACTTATATCTCCTATTCCCCCATGGGTTGACTTTAACTTTTTTGTTAAACCAGAAATAGAATCTATGCCCTCAAAGAATGACCTAACAGAATGGCAAATAAAATCTATTTTCAATAATCTTAAAGAAACCCATTATAAATTATTTATGGAAATATATACAGATGGATCTGTCATGTCTGAGAATGAAATATCAACCTCTGCTGCTATGGTGATATTTAATGAGACACATATATATGATGGATAGAAACTAAATCCTATAATTACTATATTAGGAACTGAACTTTTGCTATATATAAAGCATTGGAATACCTCTCTAATAGAGTCCACCATGCAGCAGGGGGAGTGGTGATATTCTCAGACTCTCAGTCTGGTCTACATTCAATACTGAATAAAAATCCTAAGACCCATATTAATCTTGTATATAAAATACAAAATCTTTTATTTGATCTTAATTTCCAATATAAAGTAATTATCCAATTTATTCCCAGTCACAGAGGAATAGTGGGTAATGAGCTGGCTGATGCAGGTGCAAAGGGTGCTCATGGTCTCACTTACATCACAGAATCTCCTATTTGCAAGAGAGAGAAAAGTAGACTTTTATCAGTAAAACAGCTAAGTGAATGGCAGGAATATTGGTATGGTCAGGTAGAAACTACAAATAAAGGTAAACACTTGAAAATGATAAAAGAAAACATTTCATTTTGGCCATGGGCCTCACACTCTGTCAGAACAATTGAAACTGCCTTGGCTAAACTTCGTATTGGCCATGTTGGTTTGAATAGTCATGTAGCTAGATTTGATATGAGGGATAGTAATCTATGCAATTGTGGTAATGTTGAAACTGTAGAACACTTCTTTCTTTCTTGCCCTGATCTCTCTGATATTCGTGATACTCTCAATAGGAGAATGCAAGATTTGAGTGTTCCAATGAATTGGAGAAACTTATTGGGTGGGGGATGTTTTAATGAACAGAAGCAGAAAAATATAATATATGCAGTAGTAGAATACCTACATGTATCAAATAGAATGAATGATTTTTTATGTTGAACTACTGCCTCTGGATCTTCCCCTTATAAACTAACCTGGTAATATTAAAAAAAAATGATAACTAACCCTAATTTTTCCCTATTATGTAGGGGGAAGTCCCTATTTATCGGCCACTTAAGAGGTTTCTTTCAAAACTATTATTATTGTGTAACTCTCCTTTCTACTAATGCATCCACGACAGAACCAACTAAAAGATGAAATTCAAATCTTTTTTAAAGTACTATGCAATTCATTTAGTATAAATTAATCTACATTGAATCAAATAATTTTTCTGAAAAACTCCAATTATCGTCATGTTGAAACCAAATATCGTCACATGTTATTTACCCATTTATCGTCATGTGTCGATACATGACGATAAATGGGTAAGCAGTAAGCACTCCAAAATATCCTCCACAGTTTTTTAACAATCTGAATAGTAATTTATTATGAAAAGTTATTACAAAATAAAAAATTCATGAATAATAGCAATGCATTTACTTTTATTACCTTCAAGAATCAGTTGATTTTTAATTATATTACAGTACTAATTTAATTTCATTAAAAATTTAAAGGAGTAGCGACTAAACTACATTTATTTATGTTTGCATGTAAGTCAGGAGAATCATACGATATGTTTGTATTGTTTTGTCTATTCAAAAATAAATACATAACTTTTAGAAATAATATAGTTAACGAAAATAGATATTTACAAATATTTTGAAAACCTTCAAATAAAGAGAGATATGTGTATAAATAAATATATATAAATATAAAGATGAACAATGAAAAAAATATCATTATTCTAGAATCTAGAGGATCTATTTATTATTACAGATATTAAATAGACTCATTAATTAGTGAGGGTGCATGCCTCACACACAAATTCCAAATCTTCCAGATAAGCAGCATCTAAGCCCACTTCATTTCTATGTGTTTGTGGTATGCATTGGAAATGCATTGTTAGTTGGCACATCTCACACTTAACCCAGGTTTTAACTTCCGTTAAGTTGCCACCGTTAGACCACACACAACCTGTGGCAATAAATGCACATCCAATCTTCATTAGCATTTTCTTTGGAGCGCTTTGTTTTTTTTAACCTTTTCAAAAGCCATTGATCTGAAATGTTTCCCACTTATCATTGACGGTATGCGCTGTTCTGGTGCTTTTCGTTTTTTATATTCAATTTTCCCATCCAAGAATACATGATCATATGATTTAGATTGTTTTGAAGTTGATGGTTTTTGATGAGTCTTGGAAATTGTTGAAGAAACTGTTGGAATTGATCGAAAATTTGATTTGATCCGAAGATGAAGGGAACAGTCGAGATTATTTGCTTGTTTTGGGAAAGTATAAGGGTCTAATTTTCACAGTAGTGGTTCTAAGGGGTGAAAATGAGAGTGGTATTGGAAGAACGTCATTAGAGCTACTAGTTTTATTAGGAGAAACTGGGATTGTATCAGAAAATGACAATGAATCACTTGATAATGAATGAATCGATGTTACTGAATAATTCAAACTATCAAGATTATCAGTTTCGGGAAGATTTTCCAAATTGCTGATATCAGTAGCTTCTGTAGGAGCATCATCAGTTTGTCTTCCCAATTTTAGTTCCAAATCTCTTCAAAGATTTGCCAATACTCTAACTCCTTGGTTGTTTTTTGCATCACTGATCAAATGAGATGGAACTAACTCCTCCAATACCGATATCGCATGTTTGTATTTTCGATCTCCTTGCATTGAATCAACATTTTTTTCAATATGATTTTCTTCAGCATCATCTTATACTATGGATATATCCAAGCATTGGGAATAATCTACTCTATCCGGGTTGAAGGGACATAATCCAGTTGCTAAGAAACTGTTGATAATTGAAGCTGGACTTATATGATCCAATATTTTCTTTAACAAAGGAGCAACATCAACTCTCCGAACGAGCATTTTTGGTTGTTCTCTCTGAAAATCGTGGACAGCTTTCCTCCAAAGGCTTTTGAGTTGCTTGAAAATGCCAACATATGCCGGTTGCAAGATGTGAGTGCAGTTGGGAGGAAGCAAGTATAACACAATCCCATTGTCTTCACAAAGAATAGATGTCTGTAATGTAAGATGAGTCTTTTGTCCATCTACAAATAGAAAGATAGGTTGTTTTTGAACATGGTGCTCATTGATCCAAGGTATTAATCCATTTGCCAAAAATTCAAAAAGTTTCGGCCTATAGCTAGATGTTGACTGCAAGGACAAATATTTTATCAATTAAAAATACAAAATAATATTATGATACACAACGGGCTAAATAAATTAAATTCGAATGGACTGGAACAAAACAAGACACAACAAAAATAAACGTGATACCGCAAGAGAGGATGGATTGAATATCTAAAAATATAAGGTTCACCGACAAACGTTTCGAACTGATATAGTGCCGTTTTTGAAAACATCAATCAAACGAAGAAATGCTCACTTATAATATAGTTATTCTAGGTAAATACATTGATGAAAATATTATTCTTATATTTTTATGAGTTATGGCCAATATTTATCTAAAAAGTTAGAATTTTTAAATACAGCGAGTTTCCACTTCAAGTAGCGTCATGTTTAAAGTTCTGGTAGGTCGATAAATGGGTAATAGCTCACTAAGTATGAAAAATTGAATTTAAATTGGGAAATGAGATATTTTATCACCAAATAATTGTTTCAAAATTGATCAAAATGCCATTTATTGCCACCCCATGACGATAAATGGAAAATTCTATTTATTGATACCCAATTATCGGCACCACCAATTATATGAAATAATACAGCCTTAATTAATTCTGATTTTATATTTAAGAAATTCAATTCAACACAAATAAGATGGTGTTAAGCATTATTTTGTCAATAGATTTTTTGACGTATAAAAACGAACGTAACAAGTTTTCTATACCTAATCATTTTCGGTAGGTTTATCCTGAATGTACCGAATCGTCATATCTCTCATAAGTTAAACTAACACTCTAACTATAAATTAAGCTCAAATGATATAAAAATATAGAAAATATATGTGAGCATCGATTTGTAGAATACCTAAACCATAGAAATGTTTCTAAGTCTTGTTATAGACGAAAATAACTGAAACGTGACGATAAATGGAGAGGGACGATACAAGGAGACCTTACCCTAACTGTTCTGAAACAGAATAAAAAAGTTACAAAACGCTCCTATTCTAGATAAAGTTCTAATGTAAACCCCTCATGTAAGGGAGTGTTTTGTAATGTAAATTTGCTGAATAAATAATAAGCAACCGTGACACAGAGAGAAATCAGCTAGTCATATCAAATAATTTTGTGTTATTTAAGAAATTTCTGTTAGCAGCAAATATAATGAACTAATTGAAATAAATAACTCGCTGTTAATTGACCTAGGTAAATGTTATTTAAAATAAATAGGTTTTCTAGTTATAATAAATAGGAATTTGTTCAAGTAACAATTTCTGATTACAATTACTAGTTTTGCTATTTAATTTAACTAAAAATGCTTAAATGATCTTAGCAAACTACGTAGATTTTTTCCTTTTTGTTAGGTTCATGTAGGTATAAATATTGTATATATACTTATACCTCAGATTATATTCTCAAATATAGAATTTTTAACATCACGACTAATCTTTTATATATTGGTACACATTCTGTATTTATTGTGAACGTGAGAATTATTATACTTGCAGTGCATAATTTAAGAAGGACGTTAAATATATAAATGTTAAAACTACTTTTTCATATACCTATCATCGTTATTAAATCATGTGTCATACCTACTATTTTCAAAATAAACAGAAATTATCATTGTCCAGCCTTCTACAATAGATAGTGCAGTGACGATATTCTTTTAAAGATCAATATCTTATCACAATTTTATTAATTAATATTATAGACGGAGAGATACAAACAGTATTGAATTGTGCTAAACCAACGGTTATAGTATTCGACGCCATTTCATTTCCCTAAGGCATCCCTAATAATATTTATAAATAGCCAATATACTAAATATATAAACTCATGGAAGGAAGAAAGAAAGAAAATAAACTGAAATTCCTACTAAGCCATAGTAATTGGTGACTTTGATATTTGCCTACCATAAGCATTTTATTAACTGTTAACTTATTTATTATCTCCCGCCATTTCTTGCTCACCAGAGTCAACTCACCATCACACACATCACTCACTTAGTGAAAGAAACCTAGTGATTTGTAGGCAGCTAGGTATCTCTATTAAGTTGTAAAATGATTCATTATTTTATTAATTAAGTTTTTAGTGAATTATTTGAAACTATAAAAATGTCTTTTGATAACTTCTATCTAATCAAGTGATAATCAACTTTGACAACCAAATGTTGAATAGGTACGTAAGCCTCGTAGGTCTCTCCTATGATCTCTCTAGTTAGCCATCACCTGATTTCTCGTAAGCTGAGCTAACAGCCCTAGCCTGGTTCTTTAAATCCTAGGTACCTACTCAAATCAGCGAAAAATGTTGACTGGCTTTCACCTACAGATTTTTGGAAAAGTCAGAGGATTTCAGTGCATCAAATACAGATTTGGCTGCAGTAACTAGGTAGGCTAATAATTTTTTGAAAAATCTAAACCAGAATTAGGAACCTGAGGACTAAGGTTCAGAATTTATTTCAGGGTAAATTCCTCCAACTTGTCAATAAATTCCACTTTGAAAATAATATTATATCAATGTCGGATGATTTTCAGCTACTAGCTACCTACCTACAATTCCTACCTATGTTACCATTAATTTTTAATTTTCTGGTGGCTAAATTGGGGAGATGTTGGTGGATCATTCGTCAAATTATTGGAATTAGTGCCAGTCTGCAGAATATGAGACATTTTAACATTGTCTGTGCGAACAATCCTTAATTTTCTCCTATATTTACATGCATTTTACTGAAGACAGAAGCCAAAATAGAGAATTTCTTGGAGAACAGTTTATCAGATCTTGCAGTCTTGGAATTAGCCCGCCGCCAGATTGTATTTGGACATTTGGTGGTAAATTCCAATGATATGTCGGCAGATATTCAATTTCTCAAGTAAAAAAATTCCTGCAATGTCGGAGGATATTTAGCTATTTATTCCTAATTTACCATCAATTTTTAGAGGGGAAACTGGGAAAATGTTGGAGGATTAAGGTAGACAAATTGATGAAAAATGTAGGCAGCTATTTCTCAGATTTCTGAAACAGTCAGAGAGTTCAGTGCACCAAATACAAACTGATTAGGCCTAGGTAAATTATCAGACTCAGACTGGAGGAAGTGGTAGAGTTTTCTCCAAGAAATCCTCCATTTTGGCTTCTGTTCTCAGTAAAATACATGTAAATATAGGAGGAAATTAAGGATTGTTAGCACAGAAAATGTTTAAAATGTCCCATATTTTGCAGACTGGCAGGCACTTAAGAAAGAATTATCGGTCAGTTTCATATCTTGAACATCTTCGGTCATTGTCATATAAGAAAAAACTAAGTATTAGGTACAAATGTTACTTAATTTTTATTTTAGTTGGTATCCATGATACCTGCAGCCTGCATGGATAGATATTACTAAAACAAAAATTTAAAATAACAATTGTTGGTAGGTAATATCGTTTTTTCTTATATGTACGACCGAAGATATGAAACTGACTGATAATTAATTCGTAATTTACCCTACTGTGTTTGTGGATTTTTTCACCTTTTTGAAAAAGTCATTGAGTAGGTAGCCCATGTTATAGACTTACAGAGACTAACAGAGTATGTTAAATCACTAATGTCAGACTGTCGGTTAAAGCCAATTAATTGGCTTAGATTTCATAAGGTCAAAACTCAGATATGTCTAATTGGCTTAACATTTTGAATTAATTCCTATGTTCCCATATTAATTTTGAAAACTTCTAAAAATGAGCCAAATTGGCTTGGCTCTGAATTTCTGTGAAATTGTGGCTCAAAAATTGGCTTACATTTTTCCAGCTTCTGAAACATGGTAGGTAGGTAGTTGTGCAACAATTAAAGACTGGCCAGTCTTTCCTAAGCCAACCACTGACCAGTTCCTGTAGGCTGCTGCCTGGTGTCTCAGTGTCTGAGACTAAGGTAGGCAAGTATTTAAAAATGTCAAATGATCATTGCAGTGATGGCATTATGCCATTAGCCAATTTGTCATTACCTACCTCACCTGGTCCAGACTCCAGTTTATATTTGATGGTAAATTTGCATAGTACCCAACATCTTGATTGAATTTTTTTATTTGTAAAAATAAATATTCCAGTGAAGTTAGTGGATCTCTAACTAACTACCTATTTATTTAATTCTATTCTTATGTTATTGACTTTGTTACCCAAGCTAGGTATACCTGTAACCTATTAGGGTCAAGCAGGTAAATTGCGGCACATTAACAGTCTAACTGCGGTCTCTAGCAATAGAAACATCATAGCTTCGAAACACACATTAAAAACTTAAATTAATTAATAAAAGCATGCATGTTGCACTGAGCTTCTTTTGGTAGGTATGCAACATTTTATTTAATTTTGGTTCAGAAGTTTTTAAGACTCTCGTGAGCCATGTTTTAAAGTATGGACAAAGTCGCCAGTATAGTGGCGACTTTTGAGGGGTTTAATAAGTTGAAAAACATGTAAATAAGGAGTAAATCACTCCCAAAATAGTCTAAAGAGATGCACAGGCATGAAGCATAAGGATGTTTCTAAATGTAAAATCTTCACTAGGAAGTCGAATTTCTCCTTTAAAGTAGGTACCTTAAATGTGGTGACCTGGATCCATTTTCTCACTAAACTGATGACTTTCCTGCCACACTTTGAAATATGGCTCGTGAGAGGGCCATAATTTACCTGTGTTACCCTACCATTAATTTTTGGTTGCAAAATTAGGAAAATGATGCTGGATGATTGATGCCTGGATCTGGATCAGTAAATTATTAGAAAGGTTAGTCATAGTCAATAGCCAGTTTGAAAAGTGGATTCTCCCAAGATCTTATTTTGAGGATAATATGTCTGTCTCCAAAGATTTTCAAATCTGTCTCCAAAATGTCTCCTTAACAATTCTTAATTAGCTAAAAGTAGGCTAAATATTGGAATTAAAATAATCGTGACTCAAGTCTCAGAGATTTCGCAAAGATATATTTCCCTTTTCCCTTCATGAACGTCAGTATTGATCTCTGGCGACATGAACTCACAATCATGCACTCTGCAGACTGGGTCATTCCAGGGTCCATAGTTGATTTTTTGACGTGTTTCATGTCTAGGTTATACTGTTTGAGTTTCGGTGCACCAAATACAGACTGAAGCAGTAGTGCCACACCAGTCTGTATTTGTTGCACAAAATTCCACAGACTTTTTCAAAAAGCTGAAAAAATCAACCATAAATTCCCCAATAATTTGGCTGATCCACCAACATTTTCCCAATTTATCCACCAACAATTAATGGTAACATAGGAATAAGTAGCTAAAAAATGGTGACATGTCAGTGGAATTTACCATGAAATACAGTCTGGGTGTCTCAGTTTGCAAAGCGCCTCCATATCTGGTTCATGACCAGGTATTAAAGCATGTCCAATTTTGCCATTTTATTGGCAAGTTCTAGACAACTATATATTTTAAGTCCTTCAATTGAAAATGAAGAGAAATATCTAATTTTCACTTGAGATCTATGCTACAATGTTTGTTATTAACTTCTTTTGTAGACAATTTATGATTATTTGATCATTTTGGAGAGAATTTAATTTCTTTTGGTTACAACTGGAGAAACAAATAAAGAGTTTATGAGCCATGCAATTTTACTTAGGCTGATGATTTTGTCGCCAAAGATCTTGGGCGACATTTTTGAGGGAAAATATAACTTTACAAGATCTTGGAGATTATTTCCCAATAAATTTCTTCTGTGTTTACATGTACCAGGTAATGAAGCATGTTGTTTCTTGTCATTTTATTTGAAAAAATTTAATGAAGATAAATATCTAGTTTTCTCCTGATCTACAATGGTAATTTGGAGAGGATTAATGATAATTTGATCATATTGGAGAACAATTTAGCTTCTTTTGGGGATATTGGAGAGAGAAATGGAGAGTTTATGAGCCATACTCTTTTACTTTGTACATGTAATTATTAGACTTATTATCTTTGGAGGCAAACTGTCCTCAAAATAAAATATTTTAGACTGATTTGACACACTTAGTAGACTGGAAGGTGCCTGGTGTCTTATGAGTTATGACCCTAAATAGGTATATAAACCTAGTAATTGCCTGTGTGCAAAGACCTAGTAACTACTTCCCAATGCCTATGGTAATTTATTTTTTACCATTCTTTCACATAAATATCTTTTATCCTATCCCATGAAAGTAATGTTACATGACCCCATTCTATATTAGTGCAACTTGCAGTAATATAAGAGTAAGGGTATAATATGTTGAAATTTTAGTTTAAATGTATTACACACTCGTTATATGTTTAATGTTAACTTCCTGTTAGACTAGCTCAGCTATATTAAATTACCTATTGTTTAAATAACAATGTATTACTTTTATGAGAAACGGACTTAAGGTCTAAAGTCCATTACATTTCCGGCACGTGTTAAATAACACCGCATGTACATCCTTAAGGCAGTCTGTCTTTTACATTACTCAGAGAGAGATGTGATTCCCTCATCTCTCTAATAGACTTCTAATTGTATAACATATTACTCTTTAAATAAACTCTATGTCTTAACGTTGTTAACCCACTGTAATTTAACCTAATTCTAACAGGTTATGGGCCCAGTGAACGATAAGAGTTTATAAATCAAATTATGTTTAAACAAGTTAAAGTCTATTAAAGTAATCAATTAAAACTAAGTGCAGTGAAAAAGTGTTAAACTATATGAAACATATACGCACGAACGTTTGTGTAAGCATATCGTGTTAACGCGCTAATGAGGTCGATTACCTTGACTGCTCTAGCAAAAATGTACTTGTTTTTATAGTATAATTATTTAGTATTTGTGTGGAAGAGGTGTCAAGAGAGGTCACAAATTACCTTTAAATCTGTGACCTTATCCTTTGGTAAACAGTCTTCCAACAAAAGGTTCTTGCGAACTAAGACTTGTGTTGCTGTTCCAATTGAATATTAATAATTATATTCAGTGAAGTTATTCTTATGAATTAGAATAATTTTAAAACATCAATTCAGTTAAACAGTAAATCAATTTAACTGCTTTGTTTGTTTATGTTTGTTAAGTATTGAAAGATAATAAATACTTTGAAAACATGTCTTCAAATAAGTTACCAGGGATTGTTCCCCTAGACGGAAATAATTACCCCACATGGAGGGTACAGATGAAGATGTATCTCTTAAGAGAGAAACTGATGGATTTTGCTGATGGAACTAAACCAGTTCCAATAGATTCCGCTTCAACTGATGTTAAAGATGCCTATGCGAATAACAAGAATAAAGCTCTTGCAGATATAGTACTATCTATTTCTCCGGATCAATTGTACTTAGTTGGACAACCCACGGATCCACAAGCTGTCTGGACCACCCTTCAAGAAACGTTTCAGAAAAACACGTGGGCTAACAAATTTTGGTCTGAAGAAGAAGCTCTACAACTTAAAATTGAAGTCTCCCGAACTACTCAACTTCCATCTTGAAAGAACTAACTGAAGTTTTTCAAGAGCTTGCCTTGTTAAATCAAGTGATCAGTGAAGAGGATAAAGTTATTTGTCTCCTTTCATCACTACCAGAGCCGTTTGAAGTGCTTGTTACCGCACTTGAAGCTCAGACAGACATACCTACCTGGATTACAGTAGCTGACACACTCCGGAGAGAAGCTGAAAAGTTGAGTATTAAATCCAATGATGCATTGGCATTATCAAATACTCAGATTGATGCTGCAGTAAATAAACAGTCAATCAAGTGCCATTTTTGCAAAAAATTGGGACACCTGAAGAAAGACTGGTTTAAATTTAAACGGTATTCTCAAACTTACAGAACTCAAAACCAGCCAAATGGTGTAAATGTAAGTCATATAGAACTTAATCACACAATGTATGCTAATGATATCGCTCTTTGTAACAAATATGCCGACAGTAATATTTGGATAATAGATTCAGGCTCTTTATCACACATGAGTGGTGATAAAAATTTATGTAAAGATTTTGCAAATATTAGCAAACCTATCAATGTTAAAGTAGGTAATGGAGATGTCTTGCAAGCTATTTCACTAGGAAATGTTTCTGTTATTGTGAATATACCAGGTGGTGGAAGTAGAACATGTACAATAAATGATGTACTATATGTGCCAAATCTAGCTTTTAATCTACTATCAGTGTCAAAAATGACAAGTAATAATAAATCTATTATTTTTGAAAATGATAAATGTAAAATATTGAGCGAAAATAAAGAGTTAATTGCTGAGGCTAACTGTGTTGGTCAACTCTATTATCTAAAAACTTTAGTTCATAAAGCTGCAGTAACTGTTGATCAAAATAAAGTAAACATTCTATGGCACAGAAGGCTCGGTCATATAGGTAACGATAACTTGACTAAAATGATCCGAACTAAATCAGTAAATGGTCTGGATAGTAAATTAAAAGCTATAGAAGGCGTGTGTGAACACTGCTGTAATGGGAAAATGCATAAAATACCTTTTTCTACAAGCATTAAGAAAAATTGTAAACCTCTTGATTTAATCCACACAGATGTCTGTGGGAAAATTACTCCCACTTCCAGGGGTAATAATTCATATTTTCTGACCTTTATTGATCATGCTACTCGATACTCCTGGATATATGTTATTGCCCATAAGAGTGATGTGTTTCAGAAGTTTTTGGAATGGAAAGCTATGGTTGAAAATATTTATGAAAGGAAAATTAAAACCTTGCAGTCAGATAATGGAGGAGAATATACCTCAAATAAGTTTGAATCATATTTACGAAATGAAGGTATAATTCACCAGAAATCTATTCCTAAAACTCCTGAACAAAATGGGTTAGCTGAAAGATTTAATAGAACTATTATGGAAAAAGTTAGATGTATGTTATCTGAATCAGGAATGGATAAGGAATTCTGGGGTGAAGCACTATATACTGCAAATTATCTAAATAAAAGATGCATTAATTCATTTTTAGTAAATAAAACTCCATATGAAGCTTTAAATCTTAGAAAACCCAATGTTAGTCATGTAAAAGTTTTTGGATGCACTGGGTATGCGTATATTTCTCGAGATGAACGATCAAAATTAGAAAATAAAGCTACCAGATGTCTGTTTATTGGCTATGGCACAGTTACTAAAGGGTATAAGATGTATGATGTTGAATCTAAAAGAATCTTCTTTTCCAGGAATGTAACCTTTGATGAATCAATTTCATCTAAGATTGAGAACCCTCAACTGATTGAGACTCCTACCTCTCCACTGGTGTTCCCTTCAGAAGATTCAGAACCTGCTGGGCCTGAGAACCAAACTCCTGAAAATAATCCTCAAATAATCCTCCCTGATGCGCAACCTGTACCAGCTATCAGTCCTGATGAGGATCTTAGACGATCGTCTAGAATTCTTTGAGCTCCTATTAGATATGGTAGTTGGGAGTATGATCAGTTTGAGGAGGAGGAGGGTTTATTAGTAAATGGAAATATCAATATCGAGCCTAGGTCGGTATCTGAGGCTCTTAATAGCGGTTCTGAATCCTCTAAATGGAAACATGCCATGGAGAGGGAATTAAATGCTTTTGAGAAACAAAGTTTTTGAACTCGTAAAACCTACCTCAGATTTAAACATAATTAAATCTAAATGGGTGTTTAAAAGAAAAAAGGGATCTGATGGTAGAGTGGTTTCATATAAAGCTAGATTAGTCGCTCAGGGTTTTTTACAGAGACCTGGAATCGACTATGATGAAATTTTTGCTCCTGTAGTGAGATTTGAATCGGTGCGAACCATGTTATCTTTAGCAGCTAACCAAAAATTATTTGTACATCACTTGGATGTCAATTCTGCTTTTTTGAATGGGGATCTTAAAGAAAATGTTTATATTAGACAGCCTCCTGGCTATGCTATTCCAGGAAAAGAAGATTTAGTATGTAAACTTAATAAATCTATGTATGGATTAAAACAATCACCCAAATGTTGAAATGATGCGTTGGATGCATATCTTAAATCCTTAGGATTTATTCAGTCCTCTTGTGACTCATGTATATATGTTAAATTAATCAATAACTCTCCATGCTTCATTTCTGTGTATGTAGATGATATTATTGTAGCATGTAAGAACTATGATGATCTGACTAAAATCAAGATTGATTTAAGTGCTAAATTTGAGATGAAAGACTTAGGAAAATTATCCTATTTCTTAGGCAAAAAAGTCGTACAAGACGAAAATAAAATAGCCCTAAATCAATCTTCATTTGTCAACGAGTTATTAGATAGATTTGAATTCAATAATTGCAAACCGGTTTCAACCCCTGCTGATGTTAATTCCCATTTGGAACCAACTACTGATGATTGTGAACTAGTAGATAAAACTAAATATCAGTCAGCTGTAGGTGCCTTACTGTATCTATCTACTAAAACTAGACCGGACATAACTTATGCAGTTGGAAATGTCTCTAAATTTTGTTCCAATCCAAACACTAAGCACTGGTCTGCAATTAAGAGAATATTTAGATACCTAAAGGGCACACCTG